>JARBWK010000003.1:828705-1071376 GCA_030556195.1 Anolis apletophallus | reverse complement strand
TTTTTGGCTGTGTAAAGGTTGTGCAGATGGGGTGAGGGTGGGACACAAAATGGCTTCCCTCCTGGCTTGCTCCCTCAGGAGCCTGATTCCCTCAACTGCCCCTCGGCCTCTTTTCCTCAGCCAAGTGTAGTGTTAATCAACCAGGACAGAGGCAAGTGTGGCCTGCCTCAGAGTCAATACAGAGTCCTAGGGAGGGCGGGACACAAAATGGCTTCCCTCCTGGCTTGCTCCCTCAGGAGTCCTGATTCCCTCACTTCCCCTCGGCCTCTTCCCCTCAGCCCAGTGTAGTGTTAATCAACCAGGACAGAGGCAAGTGTGGCCTGCCTCAGAGTCAATACAAAGTCCTAGGGAGGGCGGGACACAAAATGGCTTCCCTCCTGGCTTGCTCCCTCAGGAGCCTGATTCCCTCAGCTGAGGCCCCTCAGCCTCTTTTCCTCAGCCAAGTGTAGTGTTAATCAACCAGGACAGAGGCAAGTGTGGCCTGCCTCAGAGTCAATACAAAGTCCTAGGGAGGGCGGGACACAAAATGGCTTCCCTCCTGGCTTGCTCCCTCAGGAGCCTGATTCCCTCAGCTGCCCCTCGGCCTCTTTTCCTCAGCCAAGTGTAGTGTTAATCAACCAGGACAGAGGCAAGTGTGGCCTGCCTCAGAGTCAATACAAAGTCCTAGGGAGGGCGGGACACAAAATGGCTTCCCTCCTGGCTTGCTCCCAGGAGTAGCCTGATTCCCTCAGCCAAGTGAGTGCCCAGGACAGAGGCAAGTGTGGCCTGCCTCAGCCTCACAAAATGGCTTTCCTCAGCCAAGTGTAGAGTTAATGAACCCGGTCAGAGGCAAGTGTGGCCTGCCTCAGAGTCAATACAAAGTCCTAGGGAGGGCAGGACACAAAATGGCTTCCCTCCTGGCTTGCTCCCTCAGTAGCCTGATTCCCTCATCTGCCCCTCGGCCTCTTTTCCTCAGCCAAGTGTAGTGTTAATCAACCAGGACAGAGGCAAGTGTGGCCTGCCTCAGAGTCAATACAAAGTCCTAGGGAGGGCGGGACACAAAATGGCTTCCCTCCTGGCTTGCTCCCTCAGGAGCCTGATTCCCTCAGCTGAGGCCCCTCGGCCTCTTTTCCTCAGCATATACAGACAGACGCTAAGAGGCAATTTAACATTCCAGAAATCAGTTAAGTTTAGCCTCCCCACAACGTGGTACCTAAATTTCCTACTTGACAGATGCAACTGTCTTTCGGGTTGCAAAGGTCGACAATGGGCTACACAATTGGTCGAGAGCTCACCCTGACCTGGGCAGGCCTCGAACTCATTACCTGGTTGGTAGAGATCTTATGCAGCTGACACCCAGCCAGCTGCGCCACAGTCCCGGTGCTTAAAACTTGCGCACCTGCTGTACCCACACCACAGTGGTCCACGCCTTCGTTGCATCCCAATTAGACTACTGCAGTGCACTCTATGTGGGGTTACCTTTGAAGACCGTTCAGAAGCTTCAAGTGTTCCAACACTCACTTGAGTGGCGTACAGAGAGAGGGCATCCCTCCAATTGAAGGGAGACGCTGACAAGTTGGAATACTGTGTCCAGACACCCAACCTGCTCCGCCACAGCCCCGGGTTTTCCAGGCTGTCTGGCCATGTTCCAGAACATTTTCCAAACTTTGTTAGGTAGTGTCATTATTATATGCATACCACACTTCCTTTTCTGAACGCCACTAGAAATAGCGCAGTTCCCAAGCCTGAAGTAACATATAAACACTCAAATTGAATTGAACTGGTCGACCGACAGCTTGGCGGTTCAAATCTAGGGAGTGAGGTGAGCTCCCATCTGTCAGCTCCAGCTCCCCATGCGCCGGACATGAGAGAAGCCTCCCACAGGATGGTAAAAGATCAAAACTTCCATGCAGCATCCCCTGGGCATTGCCTTTGCAGGCAGCCCATTCTCTCACACCAGAAGCAACTTGCAGTTTCTCAGGTCACTCCTCTCTCTTTCTCTCTCTCACACACACACGCACAGGCCTGTGAAAAGGAAGGGCCCCTTCTCTTCAGTTCCCGTACACCTCCTCCCCTAAATTTCCCTCAAAGTAGTGAGTGCCTTAGAATTGTTGTGGAAGGCCTACGTGACTGGAATCACTGTGTTGCTGTGGGTTTTCCGGGCTGTCTGGCCATGTTGCAGCAGCATTCTCTCCTGACGCTTCGCCCGCATCATCTATGGCTAATGGCCTCCCCAGAGGTGTGTTCAGAGGTCTGGTGGTGGTGAGGCCAGTGGAGTGGATCTCTCTATGGGATGTTCAGGGTGGGAGCCTGTGTGGTTTCCTCCCTGTTGTCAGGGGTGGCTCAAGCGGTACGCGAATCACACATTTGTGTAGGGCGCCACGTGTTTAGGGGCGCCCGCCCAAGTGCAGTGTGCACATTTAGTTGAATTCAGTCTTAAAATATCTATCTATCTATCTATCTATCTATCTATCTATCTATCTAATAAAAGTCAGTGTTTGCGGGCGGTGGGTGGGTGGAGCGACCGAGCGAATATGTGCCAGCGTTTCGATTGGCTGCATAAATGGCTGTGACTGGCCAGCCTCCCAACATTCCAGCACAGCACAGAGAGGAAAGGGAAGGGCCGGAGGCAGGCATCAATGGCTGGAGTTGGAAGTTAGCCAGTTGACAGTTTTTTCTGTTGGGAATGGAATGTTCAGTACTTTCACCCAATACACTTCTAAGGTGACTCAGAGGGAAAGCAAAAGGCCTCAGGCAGTCAGCCACTGCGGCCCACAGCAATGACGGATCAGGACCAAACATGGCAAACAAGGGACCAATGGCCCACTTCACAACCTGGTGTGGTTTAGGGCAGGATGGGCCATGAATGATGGGATTTGCAGTACCTTCACATCATTCACTTCCCAAACAGCACTGTAGCCCCTATAAATCACAGACCAGGCCCAAAATTGACAACAAGGCTTCCTTAACTTGATTTTCCTTAGAGCACTGTGGCCCACACCAATGACGAACTATGGCACACAATGCCTTCCTCAAATAACCCGGGCACCGCCGGGTCCCCAAGCTAGTCAAAAAAGTTCCCGACCCCTGCCATAGACACACAACACACATAGACAGACACTCAGAGGCTATTTGACATTCCAACTTCTGGCCACCAGGGGAGCTGTTGCTTGACCGTCCATCTGCGACACGTACTTTCCGCATTCCCTGCATGCTTTTGCTGGAGATTTTTGATGGCCTCGTAAATTTTGTTAAATTAGCCTCCTCACACATTTAGGTGGTCCCGAAACACGGGTTTGGGTTTGCGGAGCTCAAGAAGAACTTCAATGAGACCGACAGATCCAAACAAGGCTCTTTATTTCAAGCTGGTCAGCATGAGGCGGACAGACAGCACGTTCGCAAGCGCTCAAGAGACTGCCGTCCATCCTTGGTGGCCCCTTCCCAGCTCTGTGACTCCAGGAGGCATCCAAAGGACCCAAAATGGACATCGAAAGGACTTCCACCTGAGCTAAGATTGGAGAGAGACCTGCCCAAGGAAGGGGAGAAGGGAGACCTCCCCCAGATGCCAGGCCAAGGGGCTTCTCCAGGTCGGAGGCTGAAGGGACGGCTTGCGTTGCCTTCTCATTTGTGTTCCCAACTGAGGCTTTAAATCAGTGTTTCCCAACCGGTGTGCCGCGGCACACTAGTGCGCCGTGAGCGATCATCAGGTGTGCCGTGGGAAATTGGAACCTCCAATACCCTTTCTTCAATTTCCTGCCGAACACTTTTTCTTCTCCACTTGGGCTCCCTTCTTCCCAGCGTAAGCGTGTTCAGGAGGGGAGGGAGGAAGACGTGACCCGCGCAGGCACTACTGCGCAGAGTCTCCCCACGTCTTTCTCCCTCTCCTCCTCCCCTCCCCTACCCTGAACAAAATGCTCACGCTGGCAAAGCGAGCAGAGCGAGGCTGGGAAGAAGGGAGCCCGAGTGGAGAAGAAAAAGTAAGTGTTGGGCAGGAGGGGGAAGAAAGGGCGCGAAGGGGAAGGGGGAGGAAGAGGTCTCTGTCGAAAGCTGGCATGGGCAAACTTGGACCTTCCGGGTGTTTTGGACTCCAACTCCCACCATTCCTAGCAGCCTCAGGCCCTTTTCCTTTCCCCCCCAGCCACTTAAGCAGGAAAGGGCCTCAGGCTGTTAGGAATGGTGGGAGTTGGAGTCCAAAGCACCCAGAGGACTGACGTTTCCCATGCCTGTTTGAGGGACCTTAAAGTGGTGAGCCTCCTTCCAACATTGTGATTCTGGATAGAAAACAAACAACAACATAACATTGTTTGAGTCCACAGTGCTCTCTGGGTGTAGGTGAACTACAACTTCCAAACTCAAGGTTAATTCCCAAGCAAACCCTTTCAGTACTTTCTGTTGGTAATGAGAGTTCAATATGCCAAGTTTGGTTCAATTCCATTGTTGCAAGAGTTCAGGATGCTCTTTGATCATGTGTTAACTATAAATCCCAGAAACTGTAACTCCCAAATGTCAAGGTCTATTTTCCCCAAACTCCATCTGTGTTCACATTTGGGCATATTGAGTATTCATGCCAAGTTTGGTCCTGATCCAACATTGTTTGGGTCCACAGTGCTCTCTGGATATAGGTGAACTACAACTCCAAAACCCAAGGTCAATGCCCACCAAACTGTATTTTCTCTTGGTTATGGGAGTTGTTGCTGATGAGCAAGACCTTCGTGTGTGTCTTTCTGCCATTCCTGCCAAGTTATCTACGTTGTGTTCATTGAAACAGGCCCAGGTTTCACACTGAGTGTATAAATACATTTAAAAACATATTAACTATATGTATTACTGTGTTAGAGTGTCTTTTTCGGTCATTTTGGTTGGTGGTGTGCCCCAGGAAAATGTGCCGCGGCTCAAAAAAAGGTTGAAAAACACTGCTCTAAATAGCCACGACTGGCTGTTTCCCACCACCACAGCCTTTGATACACCTGGCTTAAGAAGGTCCCAGGATGGATTCAGTCCAAATGATTCAGTCAAGATGTCACAGAGGGCATTTATGGTGTCTTCATGTCACCGGGAATTGACTCCTGACAACACCAGTTGAGAAGGGCTCTGGTTTCACCAGGCTTCTCTTCTTGCACACAGGCTTGGCGCAGCACACCAGGGAGGGAGTCTCCTTCCTTCCTTCCTTCCTTCTCTGGAGGGTTTTGAGCAGAAGCCACCTGGCCATCTGTCAGGAGGGCTTGGGTGGTGGATTCTGGCCTGGAAGAAGGGCCTCGCCTGGATGCAGAGGCGGATTTAATGGAAAGTAAAGTAAGTGCCCACTTAGAGCGCCACGTGGTCAGGGGCGCATCTGGCTGCCGGGTTCCGCGCATGCACCATTGCTGCGAAGGGACTCCAGCTGGACCAAGACGCCAATCGGAGGTGGGTGGCTCCGCCCCGGCTGCAAAAAGTTCCTCCTTTCCAGCATCGCTTAGGGCGATTGGCTTCTTGTTCCAGCTGGAGTCCCCCCACAGCAATGGCGCATGCGCGGAACCTGGCAGCCGGACACCAATCGCCCCTAGCGAGGCCGAAAAGGAGGAACTTTTTGCAGCCGGGGCGGAGCCACCCACCTCCGATTGGCGTCTCAGTCCATCTGGAGTCCCTCCGCAGCAATGGTGCATGCGCAGAACTAGCTGGTTCTGCGCATGCGCACCCAGTGCACATGCGCACCCTCTACAAGGCCAGAGAGCGAGGGGGCGCCAAAATAATGTTCGCTTACCATTTAAAATTACCTTAGTCGGGCTCTGCCCGGGTGGCCCCTGGGGTCCCACTCTACAGTTCTAGGCGAGTCCCTTGGGTAGAGAAGGCGCAATAGAAACAGGTTTGTCTATTATTTGTGAGCTGGTGGTTGGTGGGACAATCCAAGGGGGCGCTGGGAGGCTCAGGAGAATTTGGGGGGCACTGAACCCCTGTAAGGGGGCAGTGGCGTGAGCCAGGCTTGCCACTTGCCGGGTCACGCGCTTGTGAGGACGTCCCTGTTGGAAGAGGCTGATACACAGGACTACGCAGGGTTGATGAGAGGAAGGAGGCGCATGCTGCGGTTTCCATGGCAACGCCTGCCCAGGGATTCCAACTTGCAGGGACAGTCGCAAGCTCGCAATCCCCGGGCAGGTGTTGCCGTTTGATCCAGAGCTGTCACTCATGGGGATCTTAGTGGTCTGTGGAAGTCAGAGCTGAATTGGCTGAAGGTACTACAAATCCCATCATCCGTTGCTCATACTGCCCCAAACATATTGTTTTTGTGATTATTTCTGGAATTCAATGTTTGTAATTTGCAACTTTATTTACTATATTCTATGAAAAAGATAGAAACATTAATACATATATCTTTCTGTTTAATTGCCAATAAAATTAAAAAAAAATTTCTAGGGGGGCGCTGAGTAAATTTTTTTTTGGAAAGGGGCCGGTAGGCCAAAAATGTTTGGGAACCAGTGGGCTACATGCTCCTGGTGCTGCCCACTCTCACCTGCCATGTCCTGGGAAGGAGGGCTTTGGTGGCTCCAGCACTGCCCATAATAGCTGTTTGTGGGGGCAGGAGGCTGCCTGTGTTAGTGGACACCTCCGCCACAGACACACATACACATTTTCACTTATGTGTATAGAAGTATGTGTATAGATAGATGATTTATGTGCCTGGTTGCATGGGCGCTCAGTGCCTAGAGAAGCCAAACCAGAGCGGCACCTCTGGTCAAGGGAAACAGGTGTCCTGCCTGGGTGTAAACAGAGAGAGCATCCCTCACAGCAAAGAGAGAAAAGGCTTGGGCGTGTGCTTGATCTCTCCGTCTGAGTAACTGTAAATCATTGGGAACAACAATAATGAGCGCATTGGCTGAAAGGCAGTGTTCCAGTGCGCTTGATTTAAAGAGGACAGGCGCAGCGAAGTGTGCATGTTGCAGGTATTGCTGGTGTCGGGGACTGCACGTCCAGGAAACCCCAAGTGCCTTTTTTTGGGTGGGGGGAACTGACCCCTGAGAGGAGGCTCCTGCCCGGTCGGTCTCTCTCCTCTGCTTTGCAACACCGGCTCTCTTCTCGGCCTCGAGCAGAGACCACCAAGGGGTGGTCAGTTGGGCAGGCAGGCAGTCCACTCCTGAGTCACTTGACCTCTGGATTCTGGTCAGGATCCTCCACCACCTCCCAGGCATCGGGGCCCAACAAGCGGTAGTTCCTGCCCCGGTACCGGCCCACATTTTGCGCCCGATGATCCCGCGACACATCCCAGATCTCCTGGATGAACGCCGGCAGCGAGGGGGACCCTGCCGCTTGGGCCAGCCCATCTGCGTAGCTCCACTGCCGATCCTGCAGCCGGAGGAAGTGCCTGGGCTCTCCGCCAGTCGCCAGGTAGCTCTCCAGCTCGGCCCGGGCTTCGGCCTCCATCTCAGCTGCAGAGGGGAGTGGGCAGCGCCCGGCCAAGACCGCCAAGGCAAAGACAGTCTGGCAGTGGAAGTGCGGGAAGGGACAGATCAGCTGGCAGAGGCCCAGCAGGAAGAGGGTCGGGTGGCCCGGGGGCAGCAGGTGGCGGTAGAGTGGGGCCAGGCCATGCTCCGTTTCCCGCAGGCCCAGCCGCTCCAAGGGCAGGAAGGGAAAGTGCGCCCGGTAGCCTGTGCACAGGACCAAGGCCTCGGGCCGTGCCTCAGAGCCATCCTCAAAGACCACCCTTGGCCCATCCACTTGGACGATGGGGGGCACCTGGACCACGTTGAGGGGCAGGCCACGAACGGGGGTCCTTTGGTGGCTCAGGACCACGCGGCCGGTCACAGTGTCTGAGAGCAGCAGGGCCAGGTCCACCCCGGAGGCCCCTCCACCCACCAAGACCACCTCCGAGAGTCCAGTGAAGGGGTCCTTGCGGCGGAAAGAGTGGCTGTGCAGCAGGAGGCCTGTGGAAGGGAGAAAAGGGGGACACTCAACCACAGGGCGGTTCCATCAGGCATGTGCACGATAGCCTCACAAGATTGATAGGCGTAGAGCAGGCATGGACAAACTTGACCACTCCGGGTGTTTTGGGCTTCAACTCCCACAATTCCTAACAGCCTACGGCAGACCTCAAAAAAGAAGAAGACGGCATATATATACGCTATCGTACTGATGGCAGCTTGTTCAACTTTAGCTGCCTGAGGGCTCGCACTAAGACTCTCAACTACCTAGTCCGTGAGCTGCTTCTTGCCGACGATGCTGCCCTTGTCGCCCATTCAGAAGCAGCCCTGCAGCGCCTCACATCCTGCTTTGCAGCGGCTGCAGAGCTGTTTGGGCTGGAAGTCAGCCTGAAGGAAAGGGAAGTCCTCTACCAGCCCGCACCACAGGAAGAACACCATCATCCCCACGTCGGCATAGGCACATCTGTGCTTAAGTCCGTTCAGCAGTTCACCTCCCTGGGAAGCATCATCTCTTCAGACGCCAAGATTGATAAAGAGATAGATCACAGATTAGCAAAGGCATATCGTGCATTCGGAAGGCTTCACAAAAGAGTCTGGAGCAACAAGCACCTGAGGCAAAGCACCAAAATCAGTGTGTACAGAGCTATCGTACTGTCTATTCTCCTCTATGACTCTGAAACATGGGTCACCTATCGCCAACACCTACGACTCCTCGAACGCTTTCATCAGCTGTCTTCGCACAATCCTAAATATACCCTGGACCGACTATGTGACGAATGTTGCTGTCCTTGAGCAAGCAGGGGTCACCAGCGTTGAGGCCATGCTATTGAGAACTCAGCTGCGCTGGGCAGGGCACGTCTCTAGGATGGAGGACCACCGCCTCCCAAAGATACTACTCTACGGTGAAGTCGCCACGGGTCGGCGCAAGAGAGGCGCCCCCAAAAAGAGATACAAGGACTCCTTGAAACAACATCTCAGGCTCGGCCAGATTGATCACCAACAATGGTCCACCCTGGCCTCACATCGGGAGGCATGGAGACGCGCTATCCACAATGCTGCGGCCTCTTTCGAGAAGACAGGCCGAATGGGTCTCGAAGAGAAACGACAACGCAGAAAGAACCCCAACTTGGAAACGACATCACCCAAGAAGACTTTCTGCTGTGCTTTCTGCAACTGGACTTGCCTATCTCAGATTAGCCTCTTTAGTTATCAACGTCCTTGTAAAAAGCGTGGGATGAGTCCTTCGTAAGAATCCTCGTTCGCGAAGTAATGCCGAGATACTGGAATTGTGGGAGTTGAAGTCCAAAACTGCTGAAGGAGGGCCCAAGTTTGCCCATGCCTGGGCTAGAGCTAGGAAAAAATAGAACATTACTAACTGAAATAAAGTTCAGACAAAGTCTCGCACGCACGATGGAGCAGCGAGGAGTGAGTGGACCAGAAAGAAGAGAACGTTCAACGGACTTGACCTGCAGAACAGGATGAGGATAGAAAGAGAGGGCCTCGAAGTGGAAAAATACCAGCCAAAACCGGAGATGGACAAGGGAAAAGCTCAAAACATTTTTGGAAAAGGGGGGGGGGGATGCAAGCTGCTGAGGAAGTAGGCACAAGGATACCAATGAGAGAGGACAAAGGAAGAGAAGAGTTCGGAGAAATTTGCGCATGCTTAAAGAGGTTTGCTAAAACAGTTTCCCAATTGGTGTGCCACGGCACACTAGTGTGCCGTGAGCAATCGTCAGGTTTGCCGTGGGAAATTGGAACCTCCAGTACCCTTCCTTCCCCCTCCTGCCGAGCACTTTTTCTTCTCCACTTGGTCTCCCTTCTTCCCAGCCTCGCTCTGCTTGCTTTTCCTCGCTTTGCTCACGCTGCCGCCATTTTGATCCGAGGGGGCAGCGTGAGCGTGTTCAGGAGGGGAGGGGGGAGGGAGGAAGGTGTAGGGCGAGTCTGCGCAGTAGCGCCCGCATGGCTCACGTCTTCCTCTCTCCCCCCTCCCGTCCTGAAGAAGGGAGCCCGAGTGGAGAAGTAAAAGTAAGTGTTGGGCAGGAGGGGGAAGAAAGGGCGCGAAGGGGGAGGAAGAGGTCTCTGTCGAAAGCTGGCATGGGCAAACTTGGGCCTTCCAGGTGTTTTGGACTCCAACTCCCACAATTCCTAGCAGCCTCAGGCCCTTTTGCTTCCCCCCCCCCCCTCAGCCACTTAAGCAGGAAAGGGCCTCAGGCTGTTAGGAATGGTGGGAGTTGGAGTCCAAAGCACCCAGAGGGCCGAAGTTTTCCCATGACTGTTTTAGGGACCTTGAAGTGGTGAGCCTCCTTCCAACATTGTGACTTTGGATAGGAAACAAACAACAACATAACATAACATTGTTTGAGTCCACAGTGCTCTCTGGGTGTAGGTGAACTACAACTTCCAAACTCAAGGTCAATTCCCAAGCAAACCCTTTCAGTACTTTCTGTTGGTAATGAGAGTCCAATGTGACAAGTTTGATTCAATTCCATTGTTGCAAGAGTTCAGGATGCTCTTTGATTGTGTGTTAACTATAAATCCCAGAAACTGTAACTCCCAAATGTCAAGGTCTATTTTTCCCCAAACTCCATCTGTGTTCACATTTGGGCATATTGAGTATTCATGCCAAGTTTGGTCCTGATCCAACATTGTTTCAGTCCACAGTGCTCTCTGGATATAGGTGAACTACAACTCCAAAACCCAAGGTCAATGCCCACCAAACTCTTATAGCATTTTCTCTTGGTTATGGGTGTTCTGTGTCTTTCTGCCATTCCTGCCAGGATCTCTATGTTGTGTTCATCGAAACAGGCCCAGGTTTCACACTGAGTGTCTAAATACATTTTAAAACATATTAACTATATGTATTACTGTATTAGAGTGCCATTTGGTGTCATTTTGGTTGGTGGTGTGCCCCAGGGTTTTGTAAATGTAAAAAGTGTGCCACTGTGCTAGAAGAACTAAACTGCGCCTCAGCTCAAGGTGGCACTCTCCACCCCGCAAGGTGACTCAATCAAACCTGTTGCGGCCACTTCTCGTTCCCCTCAGCGTTTGACTGAATACAAAGTCTGAGGAGGGCTTCTGGGTTGATTCATCAGAGGGAACAGGGTTATGATGCAGAAGTCTATCTTTTTTCCATCTCAACTTAAAAAGCTGGGCCTGAGTGTTTTGATGCCCAAGCTGCCAGTAAACAATCATGTACCGTCTTCCTGTGGTTTTGGTGTTTTTGGCTGCTTCCCTGTGAATTCCAGAGGAGGAGGAGGATGGTCTTTACGTTCTCCATTCCAGAGATGAGGAGGAGGACCCTGGCCACACTCTTCTGAGGGGCAAGGCCGCTTCTCTCACTTCTTCCTTCACTGACTGAGGAAGAGGGGCAAGGTCGGAGGGAGAGTCCTAGGCCCCCTCCCTCAAGGAGGGGGAGGGAAACCTAGCGCCCCCGTAGCCATGCCACCCTCTTCCTTCACTGACTGAAGGAAGAGGGGCGGGGCCGGCACAAGCAGCAGGGAGGGAGCAGCGCTGGGACTTCCCTCCGCCCTCTCCTCTCTCTCGTGTCAGGAGGGGGCGGAGGGAAGTCCTAGGCCCCCTCCCCGCTGTTCGTGCCGGCCCCGCCCCTCTTCCTTCACTGACTGAAGGAAGAGGGGCGGAGCCGGCACGAGCAGCAGCGCCGCGCGCATGCACCTTTTTTCCCGATTTTTTTTTTGAATTTTTAAAAAACTTTTTTTGGGGGGTCAGATCTGCTGCCCCCCCAAAAGTGCAGCCCTAGGCCATGGCCTAGGGTGGCCTTATGGGTAATCCGGGCCTGGATGACCCAACATAGGCCCGGATTAACACCTTTTTGCGCCCTAGGCCATACTTTGGAATTAGGCCCCGTTAAGCCAACCTCTACCGCCCCCACCCCCACACTTGGCTGGCTTTCACCATGGTGCCTCCGGAGCAGAAGAGCAAGGCGAGTAGGCACTATCCCGCCACCTCCAAGGTCCCCATTCCCACCGGCTGGAAAGCTCCACTGTGCTCTGAAGGTGTCCTCAGGAGGCTTGGGGAGAGCGCAGCGGGTGCAAACTCACTCCAAAGGTGCGCACGAGAGAGAGAGAGCGAAAGAGAGAGAGAGAGAGCGCAAGAGAGCGAGCAAGGGAGCGAGAGAGAGAGAGAGAGGTGCGCTTGTTGGCGTGCACTCCCGCAGACCGAGGAAGGATTCAGGTTGGGGTTTGTGCGGCTTTTGCTCAGCTGCTCCCGAAGGCAGGAGAGCCAGACCCTGGCCTTGATCTTTGAGAGGCAGAAGTGCAAGGCGGCTCTGGGGAGCCGGGAGAGAAAGTTTCCTTAAACTGAGGAGAGAAGCGCTGCCTGTTGAACAACAGCAGAGCGCTCCCGCGTTACGTAAGGGGCGGGGAGACGCCAGCGGCCTGCTAGCATCTCCTTGTCCCTTACGTAACGTTATATTCTTTTGAAAATGAGGCTGGGCAGCCATTGGTTGTGGCCAAACCTTGCCGGTGAGTCATCGCCATTTTTTTTGTCCGTTCTGCGCCCCCCTCGCCTTGCACCCCTAGGCCGTGGCCTAGGATCGCCTTATCGGTAATCCGGGCCTGCCTGGCCATAAGGTTATAATCTCTGTGTGTTATTGTTTATATGCGAGTTATATTAATTGCACTGTTTTTATTTGCTACACTGTTTTGTTGTTTACTGATGTGTTGTTGGGCTTGACCTCATGTCAGCCGTCCCGAGTACCCTTGGGGAGATGGTGGCGGGGTATAAATAAAGTTTTTATATTATTATTATTATTGGACCAACCAAGAAGGTGGCCCCCTACACCGCCACCACCTGGGAGTGTCTGCCCCCAGCCTCCACTTTCCTCCCTTGACCCTTCCCTTGCCTTCCGTCCAATGGTCAGTTTTGGTCTCCTCTGCTTGCCCTTTGGCCTCCCTCCGGGCGCAGGGCTGACCTCTCCCTCCCTTTTGCCCACGGAAGAACACCCAATGCTTCCCCACACTTTTCTAAGACGTGGGGAGAGGAGAACTTTGCCCTGAACTCTTCAAGGCAGGGAGGTGACTGTGTGATCCTTCCCCGTTAATCTTTGTTGCCTCTCGTTAATCTTTAGTGGTCTCTTGGCTATAGTGACCCCCACCCCCCTTTGAGGAGCACGGCGCTAGATTTCTCTCTGGGGAGAGTTGAGTGTTTGTGGACTGCTGTGTCGAAATCTCCCTTCTTCCCCTTTCGGCTCCCTTTATTATTATTTTCCCTCAAGAGGTCATCTCCTGTCAAGGCTTGGGCTTCGTTACGCTCATTGCGCGACCCCCATTTCCCCCTGACCGGATTCCTTGGACTGACTTCTGACCACAGGCCTCCCTTTTCTCAGGCGGTGAAAACCACAATTCCCCTGATTCCATAGCAGTGAGCCATCGCAGTTCAAAGGGTGTCAAGCTGCATTAATTTGACAATGTGGATCAGGCAGGGGTAAACTTGGGCCCTCCAGGTGTTTTGGCCTTCAACTATAATTCCAGGTTGTGGCGTTGCTGGTTGGGAGCCAGCTGCTCCTCCTTTTCGGCCTTGTGGAGGGCGATTCGCGTCTGCGGCCTGGAGTTGCTCACGTAGCACCAAATGCGCATGCGCGGAACTTCAGCGATGCACATTTGATGCGGGGCGAGCAGGCCGGAGCGAAGTCGCAACTCGCCGTACACGAGGCGAGTTCAGGGGCGGATCTAACGGTATGCAGGGCGCTACATAGTCAGGGGTGTATCTGGCCGCCAGGTTACGTGCATGCGCATTTGGTATGGCATGACTCCAGGCCGCAGACACGAATCGACCTCCTGTACGGCAACTCGCATCTGCGGCCTGGAGTCACTCGCGCCACACCAAATGCGCATGCGCAGAACTTCCGCGCATGCACATTTGGTGCGGGACATGCAGGCTGGAGCGGAGCCGCAACTCGCCGTACACGAGGCGAGTTCAGGGGCAGATCTAACAGTACATAAACTACGCGGCCGCATAAGGCACCACATAGAGGCGCATCTGGCCGCCAGGTTCCGCGCATGCGCATTTGGTGCAGCGTGACTCCAGGTCACAGACACGAATCACCATACAGGAGGCCAAAAAGGAGGAGCGTTGGGCAGCCGGAGGCAGAGGCTCCGCCTACAGCGGCCCAACGCTCCCCCTTTTCGGCCTTCTGTACAGCGATTCACGTCTGCGCCCTGGAGTTGCTCGTGCCGCACCAAATGGGCATGTGCAGAACTTCCGCACATGCGCATTTGGTGCGGAGCAAGCAAGCCGGAGTGGAGCCGCAACTCGCCATACATGAGGCGAGTTCAGGGGCGGATCTAACGGTATACAAACTATGCGGCCGCATAAGGCACCACATAGTCAGGGGCGTATCGGCCACCAGGTTCTGCGTATGCGCATTTGGTGCGGCGTGACTCGCCCCCATGAGGCCGAAAAGGAGGAGCGTTTTGCAGCCGGAGGGGGAGGCTCTGCCTACGGCTGCCCAACACTCCTCCTTTTCAGTCTCCTGTACGGCGATTCGCATCTGCGGCCTGGAGTTGCTCGTGCAGCACCAAATGCGCATGTGCAGAACTTCTGTGCATGCGCATTTGGTGCAGGGTGAGCAGGCTGGAGCGGAGCCGCAACTCGCCGTACACAAGACTGAAGAGGAGGAGTGTTAATGGTGTGAGGAGGGGAGGCCAGAGCATTGTTGTTTGGGGGGGGTTTTTTTGCTTACCATTGAAAATTACCTTACTCCGGTCCTGTATATGTTGTGTGTCTATGGCAGGGGTGCTCATTAGGTAGCTCGGGAGCTACTAGTAGATCTTCGGCCCTCTTCCAGGTGATCTTCGGGCCTCACCAGCCGGATGGGGCGCTCCTGCCGTGCGCGCGCACACCCTGAGTGCACGCGCGCTCCTGCTGCTGGCTTTCGCTCTCGCGGTGCTTCTTCCGCCTGCGGGGCATTGCAGGAAGAAGGAAGCCCGAGGCGGGGCCTCTGGAGGGAGCGCCCTGCCTCTCTCTCGCCTAGAAGCAGCTGCGCAGCCTCCGTTGCCGGCGAGACAGGCAGGGCGGAGCGCTCCCTCTTGATGCCCCGCCTCGTGCTTTCTCCTTCCTGCAATGCCCCGCAGGCCGAAGAAGTGCTGCGTGGGCAGAAAACAGCAGCAGGAGCATGCGCAGTGGCAAGAGTGCGGGGTGGCAGGAGCGCATGGCGGCGGGGGCAGGTAGATCTTTTGGACTTGGTTGCTTTAAGAGTAGCTCGCATGCTGAAAAAGTGTGAGCACCCCTGGTCTATGGCATTGAATGTTGGCCACGTATATGTGCATTGTGATCTGCCTGGTGTAGATGTGCCTTGGTGCTTCATCTCTTAGAGGTCTGAGGACACCCAGAGCTTTGACTTTAGAGGATGATGCACCGTCGGCTTTTTTGGCCCAAGCCAGCTTCCGTCCCTTGGCTGCTTCCTATGAGTCTGTCATGAATAGCTCTTCCTTTACTATTCATTCATTGCCCTCTTGTGGGGGGCTCGGGGTGTGTGTGTGTGTGTGTGTGTGTCCTTACCTGGGAAGCTATCCAGTCCTGGGATGGCGGGCAGAAAGGGGATGGAGTAGTGCCTGCAGAGAGAGAATGAGGAGAGCATGCTGGGAACTCACCTTCACGGGGAGGCATTCTCACAATGTCTTTTCCCGTTTGCATGGCGCCTTCTCCGAGTCACCTGCAAGCTCACCTTGAGGCGGGGGAGCTGTGTGCCTGAAGCCTAGCTGTGCTTGCATGCATTATTTACTAGGCTTGGTTGATCCAAGGGGCGCCGGTGGTTCGATTCCAAAGTCACTTCGGAAGTTTTCTGAAAAACTTCTGAATTTTTTACCTACCTTTTGCCTCTGCAACTAGATGCCTACATTGTAAGTAAATGCCGCATTTACTCAAATCTAACACTCACTTCTTTTGGCTAAATGACCTGACCAAAATTAGGGTTGGCATTCAATTATTTACCCCTAATGAGGTCAGATCTGCCCCCTCCCTCCTTACCTTCCGGAAGAAACTTGAACCCTGCCCATGGGATCAAGCGTTCCCCCAGAACAGACCGATGTCCTGGTGAAGGCAAGACTTGACTTGATGGCAATGGATTGATTTGGGATGACGGTTTTAACTGGGCACACTTTTGAATGTATATTTATAGTTATTTAATGTATTTAACTGTCTTTTATGCTATACTTTATTGCAGTGTTTCCCAACCTTTTTTCAGCCGCGATACATTTTTTAAATTTACCAAATCCTGGGGCACACCACCAACCAAAATGACACAAAATGACACTCTAACACAGTAATACATACAGTTAATATGTTTTAAAATGTATTTATACACTCAGTGTGAAACCTGGGCCATTCTGGCCAACAAAGCTATTTTGACATTGCTCCCATTTTCAACCACACATCTGTGTGAGACGAGCTTCTCAAGCTTGACTGCGATAAAAACTAAACACAGAGAGAGACTGACAGCTGTTGAGCAAGACCTTCGTGTGTGTCTTTCTGCCATTCCTGCCAGGATGTCTATGTTGTGTTCATCGAAACAGGCCCAGGTTTCACACTGAGTGTATAAATACATTTAAAAACATATTAACTATATGTATTACTGTCTTAGAGTGTCATTTTGGTTGGTGGTGTTTGCTTTTCTGCCTGCGCTGTTGTGCTCTCTCTCTCAATACACACACACACACACACATACAAGCTGAGGACCCAGCGGTGCCCGGGTTATTTGAGGAAGGCATTGCGTGCCAAGGTTGGTTCCTATTAGATGTTTATGTGGCTTGCAGTGGTCTCAGGAACTTAGTGCGAGTCCCGGGGGCCTAGTCAGCAAAATCAAGTTCAGGAAGCCTAACAATATCCCATGAACTGAGGCCTAGTCAGGAAAATCAAGTTAAGGAAGCCTTGCTGTCAATTTTGGGCCTGGTCTGTGATTTATAGGGGCTACAGTGTTGTTTGGGAAGTGAATGACATGAAGGTACTGCAAATCCCATCATTCGTGGCCCCTCCTGCCCTAAATCACACCAGGTAGTAAAGTGGGCCATTGGTCACCTGTTTGCCAAGTTTGGTCCTGATCTGTCAGTGCTGTGGGCCTCAGTGGCTGACTGCCTGAGCCCTTTCCCTTTCCCTCTGGGTCACGTTAGAATGTTTGAATGTGGTTGGCCATTTGGAGTCAGCTATGCAAATTCCATTTCAGTGGCAACCAATCCCCTCTGTCTGGGGCCGTAGAATGTTGGAGTTCTGAGGCTGGCCAGTTAGAGCCCGTTATGCAAATAATCCCACAATGGCAGCCAATCGAAACGCTGGCACATATTCCTCCCGTCCCTCGCTCGGTTGCTCGGCCGCACCACCGCAAACACTGACTTTTATTATATGTAATAGATATGTGTGTGTGTGTAATGTTCATTTGTGGGATTAACATAACTCAAAAACCACTGGACAAATTGGACAAATGGGATCCTCCTCCTCGCAGGACTCACCCTGTACAAACCATGACGGCATCGAAGTGCTCCGTGACCACACCCGTCTGCTCCCTGGGTGATGCCGGTGGCCCTTGCCATGAGGCCCTGACCGCCCATCCGCCGGGGCCACCCTCCCCTTCGGCCAGGGGCTGGACGTCGTCCACCTGCCACTGGAACTGCAGGGAGAGAAAAGCACAATCCAAGTCTTCCCAATCAATGGCCATCCAGCCTCAATAATAATAATAATAATAGCAGCAGCAGCAGCAACAATAAGGTTGGAAGAGACCACATAGAGTATGCAGTCCAAACCCCTGCCATGCAGAAAAAGCACTATCCAAGCCCCTCTAACAGATGGCCATTCAGCCTCTGCTTAATAATAATAATAATAATAATAATAATAATGTGCTGTCGAAGGCTTTCATGGAAGAGGTTGTGAGGTCCATCTGTTGGAAACTAAGCAAGTGGGGTTTGTATCCCTGTGGAATAATGCCCAGAACTCTTGTCCGCCTGAAGCAAGTGTGAATGTGGCCAGATGTGGGCGAAATGTCAGGAGAGAATGCTTCTGGAACGTGGCCATACAGCCCAGAAAACTCATAACAGCCCAATAACAACAACAACAACAATAATGGAATCCTAGTGTTGTAAGGGACCCCAGGGGGCAATCGGTCCAACTCCCTTTGGACAAGGAGGAAGACACCACTGGATCCCTCCTGATCCCTCCTGTTTAAAAGCCTCCACTGGACTCTGAGGCAATGAGTTCCACTTTTGAACAGGATATTCTTTCTCATGTTCAGGTGGAATCTCCTTTCTTCCCAGTCGTTTACGATTATGATGATGATGTTCGTTTATACCCTGCGAGGAGACTCAAAGTGGCCCCTGGGGGCCCGCTCCCCATCGCCCTCCCTCTGTCTCCCAGGACCCCCCTCCCCTTCCCTCGCTCTCTGACCCGGATGTGTTCCTGGATGTGGAAGGCCTCTGCGTAGCGCTGCAGGTAGTCCAGGACAGCGGAGTGGTGCGGGAAGGAAGGCAAGGAGGGCTCGAAGGGGAAGTCCGGGAAGGCCATCACCTCCTTGGGCAGGTTGGTCCTGCGGAGAGAGAATAATAATAACAACAATAGTAATAACAATAACAACTTTATTTTTATACCCCGCGACCATCTCCCCAAGGAAACTCGGGGCAGCAATTAAAATCAGTCAAATGGAAACATCATACAGTACAACAACAACAACAACAACAACAAAATAAAAGCAATATCGTGGCTGAAAAGCAGAATCGAGGCTGGGTCCAGGCTCAATTAAGTGCAATGAAATTCCTACATGGAGCTGGGGGAGAGTGCAAAACTCAGTTGTGCCCGTTGAGCGGGAGTTCCTACGGCCACAGGTGTCAAGACTAAGGGGGGGGGGGTGGACTGAGCTGAAGTGCAGGACTTTCAATAAGGTCAAGCCAATTCTCTGCTGAAGCTGCCTAAGCAAAGGCACAACGTAACATCCAAGTTTTTCAGTCCTTACAGAAGGTGGACAAGCTTGTCTGATCTCCTTAGGGAGGATGTTCCAGAGCCGGGGGACCACCACCGAGAAGGCCCTCTCCCTCATCCACACCAACCATGCTTGGGATGGCGGTGGAAGCGAGAGAAGAGCCTGGCCGGATGATCTTAGGGTACGTGCTGGTTTGTAGGGATGATGCGATAGGAAGGTTCCGAACCGTGTAGGGCAGACCTGGGCATCTTACGACCCGCGGGCTGGATGCGGCCCGCCGGCCGATTCTGACCAGCCTGGGGAGAAGGGCATTGGGGGTGGGGCCATTTCTGCAAGAGGAAGGGCTGCCGCTGCCGCCATCCCATCATGGGCTGTGGGGCCTGCGTCAGCAGACAGTCCGCCGCTCCAGAGAACGATCGGAGGAGTGGCGGCTTTGGAGTGCCTGCCATCCCGGGAGGCGATCCGGGCCTGCAGCGGGAGCAGTTGCCGTCCTGCGGCAGCTGATCGCCCTGGCGACCCGGAAGATGATCAAGTCTTCCAGGTCGCCAGGGCAATCAGCCGCCGCAGGTCGCCAACTGCTTCCACTGCAGGCCCGGATCGCCTCCCGGGATGGCAGGCACTCCAAAGCCGGGATGGCAGGCACTCCATGGCAGGGCAATCAGCTGATCGGGAACGCCTCTGACGGAACGGCTGGGGGCAAGAGTGGGCGGAGGCCTGCAGCCTCCGATCGTCTGCTGCTCTGTTGCGGCGGCGGCTGGATCCGCTTTGCCATCCTCCGGGCTGGCTCCATTGGGCCATTCCATCTTGGGATCCTTCCTCTCTTGAGGATGCCAGCCTCCATCTTGGTTTGCACCTTGTCTTCTTGAATTTAATTTTCTTTTTTTTTAGTGGTTTTCATTATTATTTTATAACCATTTTATAATAATATAATAATAAATAATATAATGTTATATTATATTATAATTTCAATATATTATAATTGTGTGTATATATATAGTATAATATAATTGATATTAATACTAATAATATATGAATATTTCTTGATATATTAATATGTTAATATTAATGATGTGCAATATATAGTAAATAAATAAATAAATAATGTAGATTAGAATATAGTTCAGCCTTTAGGTGCGGCCCTCCATAATATCTTTTGGCTCTCGTGTGGCCCCTTGGAAAAAATAATTGCACACAAACCCTATTTGTCCAGAGGACCCCCACCCATGGCACTTTGCGCTGCCTTAACCCCATTGGCTCAGTAATCAAAACATTGCATTGTCAAAGGCTTTCGTGGCCAGAATCACTGAGCCAGCCAGTGTGTGGTTTCCAGGCTGTACGGCCGTGTTCTGGCACCATTTTCTGCTGATATTGGCAGGCGAAACGTCAGCAGAAACACGGCAAAAAACCCCCAAAAACTTACTGTATGCATTTCAGATTTCAATATTAATATCAAAAAAATACGTAGTATGATTCTACACAGGATCTGTGCTACATTACACCAGTAAAGACAAATCTCACTTAAGTAAAATAAACATTAAATATTAAATGACCAATAAAATAAAATAAGATATAAACACTAAATTAATCTGGGAATCTGCTATTGCAAAACATCCAATGAAGTGGTTTAAAACCAGTATAAAACCACATGACACCCCAATCGAAACATTCCTCAATCCCTGTTTCCATTTGACCCCAAGCCAAAGCCCTGCTTCTCTCGTCCTTCCACTCCCATGGGCCTCCTTGGAGTGGCATGCCGTTTATTTGTTTTCTTGTTTATTTATGACATTTCTATGCCGCCCTTCTCACCCCGAAGGGGACTCAGAGTGGCTTGCAAGTAAAATGTAAATACAATATATTAAATTATTGCCATAGTACAATATTAATATTATCTATCTAGTCCGTGAGCTGCTTTTTGCTGACGATGCTGCCCTTTTCGTCCATTCGGAAGCAGCCCTGCAGCGCCTCACATCCTGCTTTGCAACGGCTGCAGAGCTGTTTGGGCTGGAAGTCAGCCTGAAGGAAACGGAAGTCCTCTACCAGCCCACACCACAGGAAGAACACCATCATCCCCACGTCAGCAGAGGCACATCTGTGCTTCAGTCCGTTCAGCAGTTCACCTCCCTGGGAAGCATCATCTCTTCAGACGCCAAGATTGACAAAGAGCTAGATCACAGATGAGCAAAGGCATAGAGTACATTTCGAAGGCTTCACAAAAGAGTCTGGAGCAACAAGCACCTGAGGCATAGCACCAAAATCAGTGTGTACAGAGTTATTGTACTGTCTATTCTCCTCTATGGGTCTGAAACAGGGGTCACCTATCGCCAACACCTACGACTCCTCGAACGCTTTAACCAGCGCTGTCTTCGCACAATCCTAAATATACACTGGACCGACTATGTGACGAATGTTGCTGTCCTTGAGCAAGCAGGGATCACCAGCATTGAGGCCATGCTATTGAGAACACAGCTGCGCTGGCCAGGGCACGTCTCTAAGATGGAGGACCACCGCCTCCCAAAGATACTACTGTATAGTGAACTCGCCACGGGTCAGCGCAAGAGAGGCGCCCCCAAAAAGAGATATAAGGACTCCCTGAAACAACATCTCAGGCTCGGCCAGATTGATCACCAACAATGGTCCACCGTGGCCTCACATCGGGAGGCATGGAGACGCACTATCCACAATGCTGCGGCCTCTTTCGAGAAGACACCCCGAATGGGTCTCGACAACGCAGAAAGAACCGCAACTTGGAAACAACATCACCCAAGGAAACTTTCTGCTGTGCTTTCTGCAACCGGCCTTGCCTATCTCAGATTGGCCTTTTTAGTCATCAACGCGCTTGTAAAAAGCGTGGGATGAGTCCTTCCTAAGAATCTTCGTTCGCAAAGTAATGCCGAGAGAGATAACATTGTAATGTAATATTATTAGAAATATTATATGTAATATAAAATATATTATAATAATATATTATAATTAATAGTAGTATTATATTGTATTACATTATAATATTTTCTATATTATATGTCTATACAATATATTCTATGGTAAGCACAGTGCAGGAGGCAAGATGGAACGGCCTTCCTGGCCCCTCTCTTCACGCTGATCTCAGAGCAATGCGCTGCCGCTGGCCAGGGCCTCCTCCAACTAGGTGCAAGCCACATGGGAATGAGAGTGTGGCAAAGGGTCAAGGGGGAGGGAAGTCCCGGTCCGGGTCCCTTCTGCCTTGGCCAGGCCTCCTTTTCACCTGGAAGAAGAGCCCTGGGTCCATTTCTGGGCATCGGGATCCCAGGAGGAGATTGCTAAGGCCGAAGGTGTCCATGACCTTCACATGACCTTAAGCCTGAGAAGGATGAATGCCCCCCAGGAGCGGCCAAGGGAGCCTCCGGGGATGTTGAGCTTGGAGAAGAGAAGCTGAAGAGGGGCACACCTCGGAGCCATGCCCACATATCGGAAAGGAGGTCAGGTTGAGGTCCAGGCCCGGATTTGCTTCTTTTGACGCCCGAGGCCAAAAGAAGCACCGCCGCCCCCAGGGGGCGGGGAAACCCCGCCCCAAGCTCAGGGGAAACCCCACCCCCAGGGCATGCTGCGCATGCGCGGCAGTGGCCCTGAGGGTCCTCCTTCCTTCCTTCAATGAAGGAAGGGAGGGGGGGCGAGAAGGAGGCGGCGCAAAGGCATGCCATGTCACAGCAAGGCCTCTGACGCGATGCACCTTTGCGCCGCCTCCTCCTCCTCGGTTCCCCCTCCCTTCCCTTGAGTGAAGGGAGGGGGGGCCGAGAAGGAGGCGGCGCAAAGACACGCCGCGTCACAGCAAGGCCTCTGACGCTATGCGCCTTCGTGCCACCTCCTTCTCGGCCCCCCTCCCTTCACTCAAAAAAATCAACCTTAAAAAAATGTATTTTGGGGGTCCTAATCTGCCGCGCCCCCCCCCCCATTTGTGCCACCCGAGGCCATGGCCTTGGATGGCCTTATGGGTAATCCGGGCCTGTTGAGGTCAGGTTCAGATAGCCAGAGAGACATTTGGAAACCCTTCTGGACATAGGAAAGCTTCAACAGTGGGAGACACTTCTGCCTGGGAGTGCGGTGGAGTCCCTTTCTCCGGAGGTTTTTAAGCAACAGCTGGATGGCCATCTGTCTGGAGGGATTGGGTTGTGCCCTAGTTTGTTTTTGCTGCCTTTTCCAATGCAGTCCTCTCCCCTTTTGCTCCTATTTGAGAAAGAGGACAGGCCCTGCTACTGACCTCATGGCCTGGGACCACCCTCCCACCTGTCCCGGTGCGCCCCTCTTCTTCCCCAGAGACCCCCCAAAACAGGAGCTCTTCTTTGGCCCCTCTGTGTGTGTGTGTGCGTGCGTGAGACCCACCTGAGGTCCTGGTACATGCTGGAGTGGACGTGCCGGCCCTCCTGGCCGCTCTCCTCGGTGTAGACCCAGGTGCCCCCCAGCTGGGCAGAGGCCTCAAAGACCACCGGAGGGGCAAAGGTCGCCGGAGAGGCCAGCAGGTGCCGGGCCGCACACAGGCCGCAGGCCCCCGCCCCAAGGACCGCCACGCGCAGCTTGCCCGGCGCCATCCTGAGGAAGAGGAAGGAGAGAGAGAAGGGTCAAGGAGGGCAGGGCGCACCGGCACCAGGAAGAGCGCTCAGGCCAGAGCCCAGGAGGAAGCAGGGCCCGTGGGCCAACCTTGGCCCTCTCTCCTTCCCTCCTTGCAGGTGGTTTGGACGCCCACTCCCACCATTCCTAAGCACCTGTAGCATGTCAGGAATGGTGGGAGTTGGAGTCCAAAACACCTGCAAGGAGGGAGGGAGGGCTGAAGTGGGCCCGGCCCTGGAGGATTTGGCCCAGGATGTGGGCGACATGAGGGCAGGAAAGGAAAGGATCCGCTCAGCAAAAAGAGACACTAAGTCACCAAGAAAAGGAGGGCAAGGAAGGGAAGGGGGGAGGCAGGCCTGGGGGGCCCACCCTAGACGGGATGCCCTCCGGCTGCTTTGGACTCCCACTCCCACCATTCCTGGCAGCCGACAAGTGCGAGTGGGAGTCCCAAACACCCGGAGGGAAGGCCCAAGTGGGCCAGGCCTGGGATGTGAAGACCCCACCCGGGAAGGCAAGGAAGGGGGGGAGCCCCTGGCCAGCTGGACGGGAGTGAGGGTCCCCCAGGCCCCGCGAAGGGCACGTGGGGGCCTTGTGGACACCCACGCCGGACAGGAAGGAGAGGAAGGGGTCCGGGTGGAGTGTCCTGCGGCTCCCTCCCGCCAGAAGGCAGCCATGGGCCCAAGGGCCAGCAGAAAGAGATTCCCACCAGGGCCCACGTGGGGGGGGAGGGACCTGTGGGGGCGGGGGCGGGTCCCTTGCCCGGCAGAAAGAAGGCGGGCCCTCCCTCCCTCCCTCTCCGGGGTCGCCAGGCCTGGGAATGAGAGGGGGGGCTGAGCTGCCTCCCTGCCTTCCCTTTGCCCCCCCTCTCCCCACCCCCGCCAGAGCCACGCCCCTGCCCTCCCTCCCTCCGGGGTGGGGGCTCTGAGAGGGACTTTCTGGGAGGGGGCGGCCCATGGCGGCCAAGGGGAAGGCGCCGCCCTTTGCTGCCGGGAGACCCCTCCTCTCTCTCTCTCTCTCTCTCTCCCACACACACCCCCCCTTGAGGGCCCCTTCCAGGGGGGGGGGGGGTCCAAGCCCAGCCCCCCACCCCCTCCCGGCCTGGAAACTCCGAGCGGCCATGGCCTCCTCTTCACACGAGAGAGAAAGGACACCCACCTCAAGGAAGCCCAAGGGGGGGGGCAGGGCAAAAGGGAAGGCCCAGGGGCAGGGGGGGCAGGAGGGGGGGGAGGCCTGGCTCGAGGGCAGGACCGGGGGGAGGTCTTGGGGTCGTCCTCGTGGACAGGAATGGGGTGCGGCGGTCCAAAAAGCCCATGGGGCTGTGGCCTGCCTCAAGAGGAGCCTCAGGCCCAGATGCCCAGGCCAGTCCTGCCCCCCAGGCTCTCTTCTCTTCCGCCTTGCTCCGGCCTCTTGGCCTGGACTCCCCCTGGGTCCTACCCTGGGCACCGCCACTGAAGGGAGAACGGGACTCTCCGCTGGAATCCCCCTGTGTCCGGAGGAAGAGGGCGACACCAAGGGTCTGGAGGACAAGCCCTGTGAGGAGCGGCTTCAAGAGCTGGGCAGCCTGCAGAAGAGAAGGCTGAGAGGAGACAGGAGGAGGGCCAGGGGTCAAGGCGTGAGGAGGAGGGAGTGGGCTTCCTTTCTGCTGCCCTGGAAAATAGGATGCAATGGAGCCATGGCTTCAAACTAGAGGGAAGGAAGGAGAGCCCTCCTGAACATGACAGAGAGGTGTTCAGCAGTGGAACTCTCTGCCCTGGAGTGAGGCTCCTTCTTTAGAGGGAGGAGGGAGTGGGCTTCCTTTCTGGAGAGAGACCAGGATGCAATGAAGCCATGACTTCAAACTAGAGGGAAGGAAGGAGATTCCTCCTGAACATGACAGAGATGTGTTCAACAGCGGAACTCTCTGCCCCAGAGTGTGCTGGAATGAGGCTCCTTCTTTGGAGGGAGGAGGGAGTGGGCTTCCCTTCTGCTGCCCTGGAGAGAGACCAGGATGCAATGGAGCCATGGCCTCAAACTAGAGGGAAGGAAGGAGATTCCTCCTGGACATGACTGAGAGAGCTGTTCAGCAGTGGAACTCTCTGCCCTGGAGTGTGGTGGAGGCTCCTTCTTTGGAGGCTTTGAAGCAGAGGCTGGGTGGCCATCTATCGGGGGTGTTTTGAATGCAATTTCCCTGCTTCTGGGCAGTATGGGGTTGGACTGGATGATGGCCCACCAGCAGGTCTCTCCCAACTCTAGGATTCTGTGAATTTCTGGGGTTTGTAGTTGAGGGAGGAGACTTGAACAGCCGCCCTGAACTACAGGAGGCAGGAACCAGATTGGAAGTGGATTCCTTCTCGAGTGGGGTGACCTGTGGGAAGGCGGCCTCTCCACTGCCCTGTGGCCCAGTGTCCGAAGGCAGAGGATGGGCAGGGCAGGGCCAAGGGAACCCTAGGATGGGGGAGACCCGGCCACAGGTCCCACCCGTGCAGCTCCAGGGGCAGAAGGAGGGGCGGGGGGGGGGGGTCCCCCCATGAAGCTGCCCCTCTCCTCCCCTCCCAGCCCAGAGCTCACCTTCTCCTTGGTCTGCCTGCCTGAGGAGCTTCCCTCTGGGGAAAGGGAACAAGCAAGGAAGGAAACAAGGAAGGCAGGGTCAAGCCAGGCCAAAGCCCCTCCTTCCTTCCTTCCCCCCCCCTCCCTGCCTGCCTGCCTTGAAGGGGGCCAAGTCCAAGGGGTCAAAGTCCCGAGAGAGGCCTTGAATGGCTTGGCCCAGGAGGGAGCCCAGAGTTCTCTCAGGTGAAGAGCACCCAGAGGAACGCGTTTATGTCCTGGGCACACCTGCGCCCTCCCTCCCTCCCTCCCTCCCTCCCTCCAGGTGTCTTGGACTCCGACTCCCACCATTCCTCACAGCCTCAGGCCCTTTCCTTAAGCTGAAGCGGCAGAGAGGGAAAAGGAAAAGGCCTGAGGCTGAGAGGAAATGTGGGAGTCGGAGTCAAAGACACCAAGACAGTCATGTAGGTGGGGCGCTGGAGGGACTCAGTCCCCCCTCCCCCCAATTTTCAGCGTGGTCCATGAGAAGCCCTTACTGCAGTGTTTCCCAACTAGTGTGTAGGGGCACACTAGTGTGCCGTGAGCAATCATCAGGTGTGCCGTGGGAAATTGGAAACTCCAGGAAAGGGGGAGTCTAGTGTGTTGAAGTATAAAAACCCTAAGAAACCTACCTTGATGAAGGCACAAAATTACAACCACCCCTCCCCACCCGTTGTCTACTTGGTCTCTCCCTCTGCATGCATTGGGAAGGCCCGCCTCCCTTTCCCCAAGTAGAGACCTCCTCTTGCCTCCTGGGGTTCTGCGTGGGAAGTTTGGCCCAGTTCTGTCATTGGTGGGGTTCACAATGCTCTTTGATTGTAGGGGAACTATAAATCCCAGCAACTACAACTCCCAAATGTCAAGGTCTATTTCCCCTGAACTCCCTCTGAGTTCATATGTGGGCATATTGAGTATTCATGCCAAGTTTGGTCCTGATCCAACATTGTTTGAGTCCACAGGGCTCTCTGAATGTCGGTGAACTACAACTCCAAAACTCAAGGTCAATGCCCACCAAACTCTAATAGCGTTTTCTCTTGGTTATGGGAGTTCTGTGTGGGAAGTTTGTGTCTTTTTGCCATTGCTGCCAGGATATCTATGTTGTGTTCATCGAAACAGGCCCAGGTGTCACACTGAGAATATAAATACATTCAAAAACATATTAACTATATGTATGACTGTGTTAGAGTGTCATTTTGTGTCATTTCCGTTGGTGGTGTGTCCCAGGATTTTGCAAATGTAAAAAGTGTGCCACGGCTCAAAAAAGGTTGGGAAACTGCCTTACTGGGCCCTCTCTCACCCAGACTCAGCCCCTCCCCAATCAAACTCACCCCCCTCAAATTCTCAGGGTGGTCCATGAGAAGGCCTTACTGGACCCTCTCTCACCCAGACTCAGCCCCCGAATCAAACTCAGCCCCCTCCCCCTAAATTCTCAGGGTGGTCCATGAGAAGGCCTTACTGGACCTTCTCTCACCCAGACTCAGCCCCATCCACAAATCAAACTCGCCCCACCCCAAATTCTCAGGGTGGTCACGAAAAAGCCTTACTGGACCCTCTCACCCAGACTCAGCCCTGTCCACGAATCAAACTCAGCCCCCCCCCCCAATTCTCAGGGTGGTCCACGAAAAGGCCTTACTGGACCCTCTCTCACCCAGACTCAGCCCCATCCACAAATCAAACTCGCCCCCCCCCCAATTCTCAGGGTGGTCCACGAAAAGGCCTTACTGGACCCTCTCTCACCCAGACTCAGCCCTGTCCACGAATCAAACTCAGCCCCCCCCCCCATTCTCAGGGTGGTCCACGAAAAGGCCTTACTGGACCCTCTCTCACCCAGACTCAGCCCCATCCACAAATCAAACACAGCCCCCCCCAAATTCTCAGTGTGGTCCACAAGAAGGCCTTACTGGACCCTCTCTCACCCAGACTCAGCCCT
Source organism: Anolis apletophallus (assembly GCA_030556195.1). Lineage (NCBI taxonomy): Eukaryota > Metazoa > Chordata > Lepidosauria > Squamata > Anolidae > Anolis > Anolis apletophallus. Next base: position 1,043,514 of record JARBWK010000003.1, on the reverse strand, counting down.
GTCCACGAATCAAACTCAGCCCCCCCAATTCTCAGGGTGGTCCACGAAAAGGCCTTACTGGACCCTCTCTCACCCAGACTCAGACCCGCCCCCGAATCAAACACAGCCCCCCATTCTCAGTGTGGTCCACAAGAAGGCCTTACTGGACCCTCTCTCACCCAGACTCAGCCCCATCCACAAATCAAACACAGCCCCCCCCCAATTCTCAGGGTGGTCCACGAAAAGGCCTTACTGGACCCTCTCTCACCCAGACTCAGACCCGCCCCCGAATCAAACTCAGCCCCCCCCCCAATTCTCAGGGTGGTCCACGAAAAGGCCTTACTGGACCCTCTCTCACCCAGACTCAGACCCGCCCGAATCAAACTCAGCCCCCAATTCTCAGGGTGGTCCACGAAAAGGCCTTACTGGACCCTCTCTCACCCAGACTCAGACCCGTCCCGAATCAAACTCAGCCCCCCATTCTCAGGGTGGTCCACGAAAGGCCTTACTGGACCCTCTCTCACCCAGACTCAGACCCGCCCCGAATCAAACTCAGCCCCCCCATTCTCAGGGTGGTCCACGAAAAGGCCTTACTGGACCCTCTCTCACCCAGACTCAGACCCGCCCCCTCAGACCCGCCCCCGAATCAAACTCAGCCCCCCCCAATTCTCAGTGTGGTCCACAAGAAGGCCTTACTGGACTCTCTCTCACCCAGACTCTGCCCCATCCACGAATCAAACTTGCCCCACCCCCCCAAATTCTCAGGGTGGTCCACGAAAAGGCCTTACTGGACCCTCTCTCACCCAGACTCAGACCTGCCCCCGAATCAAACTCAGCCCCCCATTCTCAGTGTGGTCCACAAGAAGGCCTTACTGGACTCTCTCACACCAGACTCTGCCCCATCCACGAATCAAACTTGCCCCCCCATTCTCAGGGTGGTCCACGAAAAGGCCTTACTGGACCCTCTCTCACCCAGACTTAGACCCGCCCCGAATCAAACACAGCCCCCCCAATTCTCAGGGTGGTCCACGAAAAGGCCTTACTGGACTCTCTCTCACCCAGACTCAGACCAGCCCGAATCAAACTCAGCCCCCCCAATTCTCAGGGTGGTCCACGAAAAGGCCTTACTGGACCCTCTCTCACCCAGACTCAGACCCGCCCCCAAACTCTGCCCCCCCAATCTCAGGGTGGTCCACGAAAAAGGCCTTACTGGACCCTCTTTCACCCAGACTCAGCCCCATCCACAAATCAAACACAGCCCCCCCATTCTCAGGGTGGTCCACGAAAAGGCCTTACTGGACCCTCTCTCACCCAGACTCAGACCCGCCCCGAATCAAACTCAGCCCCCCCAATTCTCAGTGTGGTCCACAAGAAGGCCTTACTGGACTCTCTCACCCAGACTCAGCCCCATCCACGAATCAAACTTGCCCCACCCCCCAAATTCTCAGGGTGGTCCACGAAAAAGGCCTTACTGGACCCTCTCTCACCCAGACTCAGACCTGCCCCGAATCAAACTCAGCCCCCAATTCTCAGTGTGGTCCACAAGAAGGCCTTACTGGACTCTCTCTCACCCAGACTCTGCCCCATCCAGAATCAAACTTGCCCCCCCAAATTCTCAGGGTGGTCACCTTACTGGACCCTCTCTCACCCAGACTCAGACCCATCCACAAATCAAACACAGCCCCCCAATTCTCAGGGTGGTCCACGAAAAGGCCTTACTGGACCTCTCTCACCCAGACTCAGACCCGCCCCCCACCTCAATCAAACTCAGCCCCCCAATTCTCAGGGTGGTCACGAAAAGGCCTTACTGGACCCTCTCTCACCCAGACTCAGACCCATCCCGAATCAAACTCAGCCCCCAATTCTCAGGGTGGTCCACAAAAAGGCCTTACTGGACCCTCTCTCACCCCCAGACTCAGACCATCCCGAATCAAACTCAGCCCCCAATTCTCAGGGTGGTCCACGAAAGGCCTTACTGGACCCTCTCTCACCCAGACTCAGACCCGCCCCGAATCAAACTCAGCCCCCAATTCTCAGGGTGGTCCACGAAAAGGCCTTACTGGACTCTCTCTCATCCAGACTCAGCCCCATCCACGAATCAAACTTGCCCCACCCCAAATTCTCAGGGTGGTCCACGAAAAGGCCTTACTGGACCCTCTCTCACCCAGACTCAGACCAGCCCCCGAATCATCCCCCCATTCTCAGGGTGGTCCGAAAACGGCCTTACTGGACCCTCTCTCACCCAGACTCAGACCCAGCCACAAATCAAACACAGCCCCCCCAATTCTCAGGGTGGTCCACGAAAAGGCCTTACTGGACCCTCTCTCGCCCAGACTCAGACCCACCCGCAAATCAAACTCACCCCCCAATTCTCAGTGTGGTCCACAAGAAGGCCTTACTGGACTCTCTCTCACCCAGACTCTGCCCCATCCACGAATCAAACTTGCCCCCCCCCAAATTCTCAGGGTGGTCACGAAAAAGGCCTTACTGGACCCTCTCTCACCCAGACTCAGACCTGCCCCCTCAATCAACCCCCAATTCTCAGGGTGGTCCACGAAAGGCCTTACTGGACCCTCTCTCACCCAGACTCAGACCCGTCCCCGAATCAACCCCCAATTCTCAGGGTGGTCCACGAGAAGGCCTTACTGGACCCTCTCACCCAGACTAAGTCCCCCCCGAATCAAACTCAGCCCCCCCAAATTCTCAGTGTGGTCCACGAGAAGGCCTTACTGGACCCTCTCTCGCCCAGACTCAGCCCTGTCCACGAATCAAACTCAGCCCCCCCCACACACAAATTCTCAGGGTGGTCCACGAAAAGGCCTTACTGGACCCTCTCTCGCCCAGACTCAGCCCCCCGAATCAAACTGGCTTGGTTGTCCTGGCACTCCCAGAATGCAAGGCCAGGCCTGCCATCTCCCCCCCTCCCCATTATGGCTTCCCTTCCCCAGCCCCCGCCTCCCCACCCCCCCGCCCTCCACACGAAGCCACGGAGTTCATTCTCCACATGAAACAAGGCCATTTGCCTTCAACTGGTGGGTCGTAATGTCTTTCTGGAACTTTGGAGGTTTAGTGGACCTCGCCAGGTACGAGCCCTCCATATCCACGGTTCTTAGCATTCTAATTCCAAGTACATTGCTGCCTGGTGGCAAAGGAGGCCCTGGGCACCAGCCTTCCCTTCCTTCTGTGCAGTCCTTTTCTAATTTACTAATTTATATATATGTGCCAGAACTTTGGAGGTTAGTGGACCTCACCAGGCACGAGCCCTCCATATCCGCGGTTCTTAGAATTCTAATTCCATTATTTTTATTATTATTTATTGCATTGAACTGGTGGGTTGTAATGTCTTTCTGGAACTTTGGAGGTTAGTGGACCTCGCCAGGCACGAGCCCTCCATATCCGCGGTTCTTAGAATTCTAATTCCAAGTACACTGCCGCCTGGTGGCAAGGGAGGCCCTGGGCACCAGCCTTCCTTTCCTTCTCTGCAGTCCTTTTCCAGGGCTGTTGTGCCCTGGCCGAAGGGGAGTGGGATGTTTGGGGGGGGGGGAGGAAGCAAGAAACCCAAGGAAGAAGGGACAGGACCCTCACCACCCCCAGCATTCAAAACAAGACACCAGGGATGTCTTCTTCCATTTATAAGCAGAACGTATCATACAAAAAGTAGGATTACACTTGGATAAAGCAGTGAAAACTAACACGAATACTAATGTAGCATATGTTTGCCAGCAGAGCCACAATGAGCCTTGTGTTCCTGTGCATGTCCATGCGTGTTCCTGTGGCCAGGGGCCCCCTCGAAGGCTCTCTCCTGCTCCTCCGCCATCTTGGCCTCCCAGAGGGAGCGCCGCTCAAAGGCCTCCACGATCCGGGAGACGCGGTTCTCCGCCTGCAGCAGCAGCGCCACTTCTCCCGCCGAAGGGTCCGGTTGGGCCTGGTCCCAGGCTGAGGCGGCGCTTGGCGGTGGCTGCCGCTTGCAGAAGGTGCAGTCGCAGGCGGCGGGCAAAGCCTTGGCCTCCTTGTCATCGCCATTCTCATTGCAGGGCAGGACCCACGCGACTGGCTACGGGGAGGGCAAGGAAGGGGAGAGGTCACAAGTGAAGCACAACAGCCGTGGGACAAGCGAGAGAAGAGGTAAAGAACAAAGTGTATGTCACGCACACCTTGCACCTCGTACCCAACCACCTGGGCATCTAGACCAGCATGGGCCAACTTTGGCTCTCCACCTGTTTTGGAATTCAACTCCCACAATTCCTAGCAGCTGGCAGGGCTGAAGTTGGCCCGTGCCTGATGGTTGGAATGAGAGTCCTTAATGTGGTTAAGGCACTTTAATTAATTAATTAATTTTTTTTAAATTATAGTTTTTTATTGGGTTTTCTCATTTTTCACATAGGACAGGATTGTGAAGGGAGGGGTTGGGAAGGGGGGGTAGGGGGCAGGAAATGGGGGAGAGGATGTAGGGGTTGGTGGTGTGGGGTGGGAGGGAGGGGGGGTAACATAAAACACGGGTTGGTTACTTCCCAAAAGTGGTAAAGAGGTTGTTACATTGTATATAGATATTTTCAAATCTCAATGCGGTTAGTTCATCTTAGTCCATCACTCAAGATTATCATTGTGTACAGTCTTGTGCTCTAATTTTTTATATATCATTTATATCTACAGTAAATTTTGGATAATGTTTTTGCATGTAGGCTTTGAAATTCGTCCAGTCCGTTATTTTCTTTCTGTCCATCAGTTTCTGGTTTAAAGCGTCCATCTGGATTGTCTCTAAAACCTTCAGTGTCCATTCTTCCAGGTCTGGAGTGGTATCTCTCTTCCAATGTCGTGCTAGTGTAATGCGGCTGCATGCACTCAGCATGAAGAATATTTTCTCCTGGTTTCTATTTAAGTTCGGATTCGAGAGCCCCAATAGGTAGTGCTGCGGGTCCATACGGAATTTGATTTTTAAAATTTCCTGCAACTCCTTGTGTATAATTTCCCAGAATTTTTTCACCTTTCTGCAGTTCCACCATTGGTGAAGGTATGTTCCTGGCTCCCTGCCGCATTTCCAACAGATGTTGGAGATTCCTTTGTTGTATTTTGCTAGTTTTGTTGGATATAGATGCCACCTGTACTGCATCTTTATCCAATTCTCTTTTATATCTGTTGAGGGAGTGTATTTTAATTTTTCTACCCATATCTCCTCCCACTGGTGAAACAGTATCGAATGTCCTAGGTCCTGGGCCCATTTTGCATGACAGTTTTTGATTTGTTCATCCGCTGTGTCCCATTTAAGTAGTTGTTTGTAAAAGAGGCTTATATTGTTTTTCTGTTTTTTCATAATTGACTCCCATCTGGTATCTTCTAGGAAGCCAATTTTCTTGTCCTCTTTGTATCTCAACCTTATTTGGTGATATTGAAGCCACGAAAAATCGTGTCCTTCTTGTTTCAGTTCCTCTCTTGTTTTAAGTTCCCAATTTTTATTTTCTTTTTTTAAAAGTTGCTTATACGTTAACCATCTCTCTTTTGCCAGCTCTTTCTTATGGAATGCCTCTCCCGGCGATACCCAGAGCGGAGTCAATTTGAAAAAATGTTGTTTGTATTTTTCCCATGTCTTTATGAGTGCTGTTCTTATATAATGATTGCTGAAATTTCTTTCTATTTTTCTCCGGGCGTACCACAGGTACGAGTGCCATCCGGCACGGAGATCGTGGCCCTCCAAAGTTAGTAAATTTTTGTTCTCCAATAGAATCCAATCTTTAATCGCCATTAAGTTGCATGCCTCGTAGTATAATTTTAAATTTGGGAGGCCCAGTCCCCCCCTTTGTGTGTCATCTGAGAGACATTTTAGACTGATCCTAGGTTTTTGATTTTTCCAAATAAATTTTCTGAGGTCCACATTCCATTTTCGGAATAGGACGTCATTCCTGATTATCGGGAGGTTTTGAAATAGGAAAAGGAGTTTGGGTAATACTGACATCTTTATAGTGGCTACCCTTCCCAACAAGGACAAATTTTGGTTTTTCCACTTCTCTAGATCGGCCCGAATACCTTTCCATAATTGCTCATAGTTAATTAATTAATTAATTAATTACAGCATTTCTTTGCTGCCTTTCTCGGCCCGGAGGCGCCTCTCGGCTTACAACTAACACAATTCGATGCCTCAATAGTCATAAAACACAATTAAAAACATTAGCGCACATTATAAAAACCATGTAAAAATCATTAAAAACATATAATCACCCAATCAACCCTATTAACTCATTTTCCAAAAACGTTGTCTAAGTAACTAGTTGTATAATAATACAAATAGATAAGTATCCATCTAGTAACTAAGTATATAATACAAACAGATAAGTAACCATGAAGTAGATAATTATATAATAATACAAATATGTAAGTAGTATCCATCTAGTAACTAAGTGTATATAATACAAATATGTAAGTAACTAGTTCTACAATAATACAAATAGATAAGTAACCATGAAGTAACTTGTTATATAATGATACAAATATATAAGTAACTAGCTCTATAATAATATAAAAAGATAAGTATCTATGAAGTAACTAATTATATAATAGAAATAGATACGTATCCATGAAGTAACTAGTTATATAATAATCCAAATAGATTAGTATCCATGAAGTAACTAGTTATATAATAATACAAATAGATTAGTATCCATGAAGTAGATAATTATAAAATAATACACATATATAAGTATCCATCTAGTAACTAAGTATATAATACAAATATGTAACTAGTTGTACAATAATACAAATAGATAAGTAACCATGATGTAGATAATTATATAATAATACAAATATATAAGTAACTAGCTCTATAATAATATAAAAAGATAAGTATCCATGAAGTAACAAATTATATAATAGAAATAGATACGTATCCATGAAGTAACTAGTTATATAATAATACAAATAGATACGTATCCATGAAGTAACTAGTTATATAATAATACAAATAGATACGTATCCATGAAGTAACTAGTTATATAATAATACAAATAGATACATATCCATGAAGTAACTAGTTATATAATAATACAAATAGATACATATCCATGAAGTAACTAGTTATATAATAATACAAAGATACATATCCATGAAGTAACTAGTTATATAATAATACAAATAGATACATATCCATGAAGTAACTAGTTATATAATAATACAAATAGATAAGTATCCATGAAGTAACTAGTTATATAATAATACAAATAGATACATATCCATGAAGTAACTAGTTATATAATAATACAAATAGATACATATCCATGAAGTAACTAGTTATATAATAATACAAATAGATACATATCCATGAAGTAACTAGTTATATAATAATACAAATAGATACATATCCATGAAGTAACTAGTTATATAATAATACAAATAGATACATATCCATGAAGTAACTAGTTATATAATAATACAAATAGATACTATATCCAAATGAAGTAACTAGTTATATAATAATACAAATAGATACATATCCATGAAGTAACTAGTTATATAATAATACAAATAGATAATGAAGTAACTCCATGATACGTATCTATGAAGTAACTAGTTATATAATAATACAAATAGATACATATCCATGAAGTAACTAGTTATATAATAATACAAATAGATACGTATCCATGAAGTAACTAGTTATATAATAATACAAATAGATACATATCCATGAAGTAACTAGTTATATAATAATACAAATAACTAGTTATATAATAATACAAATAGATATCCATGAAGTAACTAGTTATATAATAATACAAATAACTAGTTATATAATAATACAAATATACATTAAGTAACTAGTTATATAATAATACAAATAGATACGTATCCATGAAGTAACTAGTTATATAATAATACAAATAGATACGTATCCATGAAGTAACTAGTTATATAATAATACAAATAGATACATATCCATGAAGTAACTAGTTATATAATGATACAAATAGATAAGTATCCATGAAGTAACTAGTTATATAATAATACAAATAGATACATATCCATGAAGTAACTAGTTATATAATAATACAAATAGATACGTATCCATGAAGTAACTAGTTATATAATAATACAAATAGATACGTATCCATGAAGTAACTAGTTATATAATAATACAAATAGATACGTATCCATGAAGTAACTAGTTATATAATAATACAAATAGATACGTATCCATGAAGTAACTAGTTATATAATAATACAAATAGATACATATCCATGAAGTAACTAGTTATATAATAATACAAAAATAGATACATATCCATGAAGTAACTAGTTATATAATAATACAAATAGATACATATCCATGAAGTAACTAGTTATATAATAATACAAATAGATACATATCCATGAAGTAACTAGTTATATAATAATACAAATAGATACATATCCATGAAGTAACTAGTTATATAATAATACAAATAGATACATATCCATGAAGTAACTAGTTATATAATAATACAAATAGATACATATCCATGAAGTAACTAGTTATATAATAATACAAATAGATACGTATCCATGAAGTAACTAGTTATATAATAATACAAATAGATAAGTATCCATGAAGTAACTAGTTATATAATAATACAAATAGATAAGTATCCATGAAGTAACTAGTTATATAATAATACAAATAGATAAGTATCCATGAAGTAACTAGTTATATAATAATACAAATAGATAAGTATCCATGAAGTAACTAGTTATATAATAATACAAATTGATAAGTAACCATGAAGTAGATAATTATATAATAATACAAATATGTAAGTAACTAGTTCTACAATAATACAAATTGATAAGTAACCATGAAGTAGATAATTATATAATAATACAAATATACAGTATAAGTCAGTGTTTCCCAACCAGTGTGCCGGGGCACACTAGTGTGCCGTGAGCAATCATCAGGTGTGCCATGGGAAATTGGAACCCCCCGGCAGGGGGAGTCTAGTGTGTTGAAGTATAAAAACCCTAAGAAACCTACCTCGATAAAAGCACAAAATTACAACCACCTCCTCCCCACCCGTTGTCTACTTGGTCTCTCCCTCTCCATGCATTGGGAAGGCCCGCCTCCCTTTCCCCAAGTAGAGACCTCCTCTTGCCTCCTGGGGTTCTGTGTGGGAAGTTTGGCCCAGAATGCTATTTGATTGTAGGGGAACTATAAATCCCAGCAACCACAACTCCCAAATGTCAAGATCTATTTCCCCTGAACTCCATCTGCGTTCATATTTGGGCATATTGAGTATTCATGCCAAGTTTGGTCCTGATCCAACATTGTTTGAGTCCACAGTGCTCTCTGGATATAGGTGAACTACAACTCAAAAACTCAAGGTCAATGCCCACCAAACTCTTATAGCATTTTCTCTTGGTTATGGGAAGTTTGTGTCTTTCTGCCATTCCTGCCAGGATATCTATGTTGTATTCATCGAAACAGGCCCAGGTTTCACACTGAGTGTATAAATACATTTATAAACATATTAACTATATGTATGGCTGTGTTAGAGTGTCATTTTGTGTCATTTTGGTTGGATTTTGCAAATGTAAAAAGTGTGTCGCGGCTCAGAAAAGGTTGGGAAACACTGAATAAGTAACTAGTTATATAATAATATAACTAGATAAGTATCCATGAAGTAACTAATTATATAATAGAAATAGATAAGTATCCATGAAGTAACTAGTTATATAATAATACAAATAGATAAGTAACTAGCTCTATAATAATATAAATAGGGAACTCTCCGTGCCCCTCACCTGAAGTGGTGTCTCCTCTCCCGGGTGGCCCTTCCTCGGGGGCCCGGCTTCCTCCATCCTCCGTCCATCTGTTGTGGCCCAGAGCCGCCCATCCCTTTGATCCGGTGAGCCATACCCGGGGGTCCCTGGGCTGCCTGGACTCTGGCCCTTGGGCCTCCGCTCCCTGCGTGCCTCGGGGACAGGGGGCCACTCTGTGCCAGGGGTCCGCTCCAGCCACCGCCGCACTTTGGAGACCCTGTCGCACGAAACCTGTTGCTCGGAGCGAGGTGGCGTCCTTTTATTTTGGGGAGGGCCACTCTTGGCGCTTTGGCCTTCCTCTTTCTCCTCCTCCTCCTCTTGCAAGGGGGCCCAGCGGTCTGCACGTGGGGCCGTAGGGGTCTGCTGCTGGTTGAACGCCTGGCAGGCTCGGCAACGCTGGAGGTGGCTGACCCGGCACTGGGGCAGGATCCAGGTCGAGCTGCCTGCTCCCCGACCCTGGAGTGGACCCTCTGGAGCCCCCACTTTGCCTGGGAGACCTTGCTGCCGGAGGGGCCTCGGGCCTGGCTCTTCTCGGCATGAGGCCGCGCCGCAAGACCTTGGGGAGCTCCGTCCCCAAGCCCCAAGTTTCTCGGAGAGGAACTTCTCCAGCTTTTCCCCAGCGTTGCTGCGGAAGAGGGAGGACCTGTCGATAAGGAGCCCGGGTGGAAACGGCGGGTGGCGGAGGTCCTCTGGGGGGCCCCCTTTGGGGCCACGAGGCAGCCCTTGGAGGGCAGGAAACTCCGCCTTGCGGTGAAGGCTTGGCCCCTGGAGGCTCCAGTCCTGGAAGGAGCGGGAGAGGCCTGCAGAGAGAAGGACAGCAGGAAGATTTCACCAAAGAGCGAAGGACGCCCTCAGGACACGGGCCAAGGCTCCTTGCAGGCCGTTGTGGTCCTCTGTATGTGCCTCTGTATCTGCTAGACCAGTGTTTCCCAACCAGTGTGCCGTGAGCAATCATCAGTTGTGGCGTGGGAAATTGGGACCTCCAATCCCCTTTCTTCCCCCTCCTGCTGAACACTTACTTTTCCTTCTCCACTCGGGCTCCCTTCTTCCCTGCCTCGCTCTGCTCTGGGGCGAGTCTGCGCAGTAGCGCCCGCACGGGTCACGCCTTCCTCCCTCCCCCCTCCCCTCCTGAACACGCTCACGCTGCCCCCTCGGATCAAAATGGCGGCAGAAGCGGCAGTGGAGAAGAAATAGTAAGTGTTGGGCAGGAGGGGGAAGAAAGGGCAAAGCGAAGGGGAAGGAAGAGGTCTCTGTCGAAACTTGGCAAACTTGGACCTTCCAGGTGTTTTGGACTCCAACTCCCACCATTCCTAGCAGCCTCGGGCCCTTTTCCTCCCCCCCCCCTCAGCCACTTAAGCAGGAAAGGGCCTCAGGCTGTGAGGAATGGTGGGAGTTGGAGTCCAAAGCACCCAGAGGGCCGAGGTTTTCCCATGCCTGTTTGAGGGATCTTTTTTTTTTTTTAATTTTTTTAAATTAAAGGTTTCATATTTTCTACACACAACAAGTGGATAAAGGAAAATAAACATACATGGGGGTTCAGGGAAAATAAACATAAAAGGGGGGATAAAAACAGAGGTGACTTCCGCCTTCATTCCATACCATTGGCAATAATTATTTATAACAAATCCATTAATCAGGAGCGTGCATCATCGCGGAGCCGGACAGTCCCACGTCATCGGACCCCGCCGCCAGCCAGCAGCCCGGGCAGGGTTCCGCGGAGCCTGCGCGGTCTCCTGTGGCCACGCCCGGCGGCCGCCGCAACCCCATCTCGGCTCGCTACACCTTTGGACCCGCAGGGGAACGCAACCGTGACGGCAGTGGGGCTTGAATGGGAATTCCCATCCTTGGGTATTGTTGTATGTGATAGAGCTCCTGTATAGCGATTACTGCTGTTGATCACTGATGTTTTTGGATCTTGATTGACTGGGGATATAGGCTTGTACCCTTACTCCCTGCTGGTTCCGTCCCTTGGGATATCATCCCTGTTGGGCAGACCTTGGTATCACCTCCCTAACTGTGGCCAGGCCCAGTAGCATGGGGGACTGATTGCATTGTGCGTTTGATTCATACCATTGGTATTGACCAACCATTTCCACATGGATGTTCTATATATTGTAGGATTCTTTGTTGGTTTCTATCAATCAGCTTTAGTGCCCTTGATTCTTCACAAGTTCACCCCATTGTGTTTGTTGACTTCCAGCAGTTGTCAGAGATATTAAAGTGTCGGGCCAAACACCGACTTGAGAAGTTAATTCCGACACCGAGAAGTGAATGAACAAGGCGCATTCAGTGCGTGACCTATTAAGCCTTCAGAAAAACCACTCGTGGTCTCTTGGTGTCCCTGCCCCCAAACCCACACTTGGAAACAATCCCAGAAGGCTATCAAGAGCAATAACAAGTGGCCCTTTCAAGCTTTGAGGCAGAGGCCGGATGGCCATCTGTCAGGGATGCTTTGAAGGGGTTGGGCTGGGTGAAGGCCCACCAGGTCTCTTCCCACTCTAGGATTCCGTGATTCTATGGTTAACATCTTTCTCCACAGGCAAGGCCAGTGTCCTGCCCTCTTCCTCCCCCGCTAGTATTTATGTCCCCGTGTTTCCTCTTCCTGCGCTCACCGGCCACCTTGGGGTCTCCCCTGTGGCTGATCGGGCCACTCTCCGCCAGGCCTCCCTGGTATGGATCCGGCCTCTGGCCCTCAGGCCTCCGCCGGCAAGCGCTGGGTGACCCCAACTGGCCCATGGCCCACAGCCAGGAGGAGGAGCAGCAACAGCCCAGGAGATGCGGCCGCCCACCGACTGACCGTCCGAGGACAGGGCGAAGGGGTTCCGGCCTCTGTGACCTCATGAATGGGAGATGTGTGGGATGCTAGTGCTGGGAGGCAGTCCAGTCCCACTCTTTGGAACAATAGTAGCCTAGAGCTGGGAGGGACCCCCAAGAGCTACCCAAACCCAATCCCATTCTGCCATTGAGGAAGGAAGGCACCACCCAACCCCTCCCGGCAGATGGTCACCTAGCCTGTCCATCTTATTTATTTATTTATTTATTTATTATTTCAATGTATATACCCCCCTTCCCTTCCCAAAAGAGGCTCAGGGTGGTTCACACCAGGGAACAACATAATCACAACATAGTTAAAAACATAATAAAACAGATTGGAATTTCAATGCAAAAGCGGTAGTGCCTTGTGCAATAAGATCAAAAAACGACAGAGTCCTGATCAAGTTTTGCAGAGAGTTATATTTTTCAATTTTTCTTCAGGGTATCCCAACAATATGGGCTATGCAATACAAATGATAATCCAAAAAACATACAAGTTTCTGTGATAAGGGGTCCAAAAAGTGACAACGAGATTCCTAGGGTCAATACCCCAAATTATGATGATCCTTTCAATAAAGGTGGCGTCTGTATACTTCAAAAACTGTCTGATATGAAAAATAAACATGCGCTATCCGTTTCGCTATCTGCTTCGTCTGGACCGTGGACCAATTAAGCAGTAAGTATACAGACGCCACCTTTATTGAAAGGATCATAATAATTTGGGGTATTGACCCTAGGAATTTCGTTGTCACTTCTTGGTCCCCTTATCACAGAAACTTGTATGTTTCTTGGATTATCATTTGTATCGTTGGGGATACCCTGAAGAAAAATTGAAAATTATAACTCTGCAAAACTTGATCAGGACTCTGTCCTTTTTTTTGATCTTATTGCAAGAGTGGAATTTAACAGCCTTATTTAAAGGTTAGACTGAAGAGATGGGTCTTGCAGGCCCTCCGGAAGGCCTGTCGGTCAGTTATTACTCGAGCCTCCTCTGGGAGGGCGTTCCAAAGGGTAGTAGGCGCTACTACAGAGAAAGTACGCTGCCGTGTTGAGGACAGGTGGCAGATCTTAAGTGATGGAACCTCCAATAGGTTTTGATCCATGGACCGTAGTGGTCTCTGGGGAATGTGCAGGAGAGGCGGTCCTTCAGGTACACTGGCCCCAGGCCATGCAAGGCCTTAAAGGTTAACACCAGCACTTTGAAGGCAATCCCGTACTCTATGGGGAGCCAGTGCAAGCGCTGGAGGACTGGTGTGATGTGGCACGGTAGTGTCACTCCAGCCAGCAGTCGAGCAGCAGCGTTTTGCACCAGCTTAAGTTTCCGGATTACCGACAGAGGAAGGCCAATGTAAAGGGCGTTACAGTAGTCCAGTCTCGAGATGACCGTGGCCTGGAATTGAACCAAACTTTGTGTATTTAAATCTCTTTACCAACAGAAAGTACTGAAAGGGCTTGCTTGGGAATTGACCTTGAGTTTGGAAGCTGTAGTTCATCTACACCCAGAGAGCAGTGTGGACTCAAATAAGGATGGATCTGGACCACACTTGAAATGAATACTCAATATGCCCAAATATGAACAGAGATGGAGTTTGGGGAAAATAAGACCTTGACATTTGGGAGTTACAGTTTCTGGGATTTCTAGTTAACACACAAAGAGCATTCTGGACTCTTGCAACAATAGAATTGAACCAAACTTGGCATATTGAACTCTCATTACCAACAGAAAATGCTGAAAGGGTTTGCTTGGGAATTGACCTTGAGTTTGGAAGTTGTAGTTCACCTACACCCAGAGAGCACTGTGGACTCAAACACTGTCATGTTATGTTGTTGTTTGTTTTCTATCCAGAATCACAATGTTGGAAGGAGGCTCACCACTTTAAGGCCCCTCAAACAGGCGTGGGAAAATGTCGGCCCTCTGGGTGCTTTGGACTCCAACTCCCACCATTCCTCACAGCCTGAGGCCCTTTCCTGCTTAAGTGGCTGAGGGGGAGGAAACGGGCCTGAGGCTGCTGGGAATGGTGGGAGTTGGAGTCCAAAACACCTGGGAGGTCCAAGTTTGCCCATGCCAGCTTTTGACAGAGACCTCTTTTCCCCCCTTCCCCTTCCCACCCTTTCTTCCCCCTCCTGCCCAACACTTACTTTTCCTTCTACACTGCCGCTTCTGCCGCCATTTTGATCCGAGGGGGCAGCGTGAGCGTGTTCAGGATTGGAGGGGGAGGGAGGAAGGCGTGGGGCGAGTCTGCGCAGTAGCGTGAGCAAAGCGAGCAGAGCGAGGCTGGGAAGAAGGGAGCCTGAGGGGAGAAGAAAAAGTGTTCGCCAGGAGGGGGAATAAAGGGTGTTGGAGGTTCCCATTTCCCACGGCACACCGGATGATCGCTCACGGCACACTAGTGTGCCACGGCACACTGGTTGGGAAACACTGTCCATTTAAATTCCCAACACCATCTTTTACCACGGACCCGGCCTTGCTGCCCCCGGGGGACGCCCAGCTCATCGCCCTCATCGTCGGGCAGCTCAAGAGCCACTGCCTCTTCGATGCCTTCCAGACAGACCCCCTCGCTGATGTTGACCCCAAGGTTCGCCTTGGCCCTGCGCCCTCCTCCCCTTCCTTTCTTTTTCACTCTTTTTCCTTCATTCTTTTTCCTCCCTCTCTCCCTACCTTCTTTCCTCCCTCCCTATTCCTTCCTTCCTCTTCAATTCTTTCCTTCCCGTTTCCTCCCTCTCTCCCCTTCCTTCTTTCCTCCATTCTCCCTCTTCCTTCCTTCCTCCCCTTCACCCTTTCCTTCTCTCCTTCCTGTTCCCTCCCTCTCCCCTTTCTTCTTTCCCCCTTCACCCTTTCCTTCTCTCCTTCCTTTTCCCTCTCTCCTTTTCTTTCCTCCATTCTCCCTCCCTCCCTCTTCCTTCCTTTTCCATTCTTTCCTTCTCCCTCCCTCCCTCCCCCTTCCTTCTTTCCTCCATTCTCCTCTTCCTTCCTTCCTCCCCCTTCACCCTTTCCTTCTCTCCTTCCTTTTCCCTCCCTCTCCCCTTCCTTCTTTCCTCCATTCCTCTTCCTTCCTTTCTCCCTTTTACCCTTTCCTTCTCTCCTTCCTTTTCCCTCCCTCTCCCTTCCTTCTTTCCTCCATTCCTCTTCCTTCCTTTCTCCCTTTTACCCTTTCCTTCTCTCCTTCCTTTTCCCTCCCTCTCCCCTTCCTTCTTTCCTCCATTCCTCTTCCTTCCTTTCTCCCTTTTACCCTTTCCTTCTCTCCTTCCTTTTCCCTCCCTCTCCCCTTCCTTCTTTCCTCCATTCCTCTTCCTTCCTTTCTCCCCTTCACCCTTTCCTTCTCTCCTTCCTTTTTCCTCCCTCTCCCCTTCCTTCTTTCCTCCATTCCTCTTCCTTCCTTTCTCCCCTTCACCCTTTCCTTCTCTCCTTCCTTTTCCCTCCCTCTCCCCTTCCTTCTTTCCTCCATTCCTCTTCCTTCCTTTCTCCCCTTCACCCTTTCCTTCTCTCCTTCCTTTTCCCTCCCTCTCCCCTTCCTTCTTTCCTCCATTCCTCTTCCTTCCTTTCTCCCTTTTACCCTTTCCTTCTTTCCTTCCTTTTCCCTCCCTCTCCCCTTCCTTCTTTCCTCCATTCCTCTTCCTTCCTTTCTCCCTTCACCCTTTCCTTCTCTCCTTCCTTTTCCCTCCCTCTCCCCTTCCTTCTTTCCTCCATTCCTTTTCCTTCCTTTCTCCCTTTTACCCTTTCCTTCTTCCTGTTCCCTCCATTCCTCTTCCTTCCTTTCTCCCCTTCACCCTTTTCTTCTCCTTCTCTCCTTCCTATTTCCTCCCTCTCTCCCCTTCCTTCTTTCCTCCATTCTCCCTCCCTCTTCCTTCCTTCGTCTTCTATTCTTTCCCCCAAGTCTTCCTTTCCTTCTCCTTCCTTCCTTTTCACTTCCCTCTCTCCCCTTCTTTCTTTTCCCTTCATTATTTTACTTTTTCCTCACTCCCTTTCCTTTCCTCACCCTTTCCTTTCCTCCCTTCCCATTTCCTCGTTTCTTTTCCCCTCCTTGTCTCTCTCCTGCTTTTCTTTTCTTCCTTTTCCAAATTTTGTTCTTCTTTTCTTTCTTCCTCTCCCCTTCCCTCCCTTATTTCCTCTGTGTTTCTTTCTTCCTTTCCCCCTTCCTTCCTTCCTTCTGCCTTCTCTTCCTTCCCAGAGTCCTGAGCGTGCCTTTTGCAGAGCCAGGTCTGAGGTGTCCCCTCATTCTGCAAAAGGGGGAATCCTTTTCTCATCGTACGTACGTATAGGCTCACATTGAGCTGCACTCAGCCTTAAAATATATTATATATATTACGTGGCTCTCACTGAAATACATTTCCAAATATTTTGCTTTCGTGGCTCTCGGAGTAGAAAAGGTTCCCGACCCCTGCCATAATGGAAAAACAGGTAAAAACATGTAATTTGGCCTGTGCGCAATGTAGACATCTCTGCACACGATCAAAATAGTAGCCCAATTCTAAATGTGTCAGAGACGGAGACAAGAGACTAGCAAACAGAGAAGGGTACAATTCTGCAAACCTCGCGCTCACGATCTATGGTTTTGTATTCCTTTGTATTCCGCTCCCTTCGATCTCTCGGCATTACTTCGCAAACGAAGATTCTTAGGAAGAACTCATCCCACGCTTTTTACAAGTGTGTTGATGACTAAAAAGGCCAATCTGAGATAGGCAAGTCCGGTTGCAGAAAGCACAGCAGAAAGTCTCCTTGGGTGATGTTGTTTCCAAGTTGCGGTCCTTTCTGCGTTGTCGTTTCTCTTCGAGACCCGTTTGGCGTGTCTTCTCAAAAGAGGCCGCAGCATTGCGGATAGTGCGTCTCCATGCCTCCCAATGTGAGGCCAGGGTGGACCATTGTTGGTAATCAATCTGGCCGAGCCTGAGGTGTTGTTTCAGGGAGTCCTTATATCTCTTTTTGTGGGCGCCTCTCTTGCGCTGACCCGTGGCGAGTTCACCGTAGAGTACTATCATTGGGAGGCGGTGGTCCTCCATCCTAGAGACGTGCCCTGCCCAGCGCAGCTGTGTTCTCAATAGCATGGCCTCAACGCTGGTGATCCCTGCTTGCTCAAGGACAACAACATTAGTCACATAGCCAGTCCAGTGTATATTTAGGATTGTGTGAAGACAGCACTGATGAAAGCCTTCGAGGAGTCGTAGGTGTTGGCGATAGGTGACCCATGTTTCAGAGCCATAGAGGAGAATAGACAGTACGGTAGCTCTGTACACACTTATTTTGGTGCTTTGCCTCAGGTGCTTGTTGCTCCAGACTCTTTTGTGAAGCCTTCCGAATGCACTCTATGCCTTTGCTAATCTGTGATCGATCTCTTTATCAATCTTGGCGTCTGAAGAGATGATGCTTCTCAGGGAGGGAAACTGCTGGACGGACTTAAGCACAGATGTGCCTATGCTGATGTGGGGATGGTGTTCTTCCGGTGGTGCGGGCTGGTAGAGGATTTCCCTTTTCTTCAGGCTGACTTCCAGCCCAAACAGCTTTGCAGCTGCTGCAAAGCAGGATGTGAGGAGCTGCAGGGCTGCTTCTGAATGGGCGACAAGGGCAGCATCGTCAATAATACTATATTATTGGGTGTTATGTGACATCTCACTGGGGTTCCAGTGAGAAGTTTGACAGCGGTGTTCTGGACGAGCTTTAACTTCCTGATCTCTGACAAAGGCAGGCCGATGGAAAGGGCTTTACAGTAGTCTAGTCTCGAGATGACCGTGGCTTGGAGCACCGTGGCCAGGTCGTCTCTGGATAGGTAAGGGGCCAGACACCTAGCTTGCCGCAGATGGAAAAAAGCGGTTTTGCTGATGGTGGAGGCCTGAGCTTCCATTGACAGCAATGGGTCAAAAATGACCCCAAGGCATAATGCCTCGCCATCCAAGCTAGGCAATCGGACCTCCCCACCGTCCAGTTGACCCAGCCACAGTATCTCCGTCTTTTGCTGGATTCACCCTCGATCTCCTGGCACGCAGCCAACCAGTAACGGCTTCTAGGCACTGATGGAAACAAGAGAGTCCGGAGTCCGGTCGGCCTTCCATCCTCAGAACGAGCTGGGTGTCGTCAGCGTACTGATAACATTCCAGCCCAAAGCTTTGGACCAGACCAGCAAGTGGTCGCATATAGATGTTAAATAATAAAGGGGAGGGAATGGCACCTTGAGGGACCCCACACGTAAGTGGAGCCCTCTCTGAGACCATACCTCCCCCTTCCACTCGCTGTCCCCGGTTGTGCAGAAAGGACAACAGCCATTTCAAGGCCGTTCCCCTGACTCCAGCAACGGCAAGGCGGTGGGCCAAAAGGTTGTGATCGACCATATCAAAAGCTGCTGTGAGGTCCAATAACACAAGCAGCGCTGAGCCGTCCTTGTCCAGCTGGCAACGAAGCTGATCTGAAATGGCGACCAACACAGTCTCCGTCCCGTGCCCCAAGCGGAAGCCGAAAGAGGGCCGTTTTACACGCCCACCGAAAAGAGGACAGCTCTCTAATTCCTCGAACTTCGTCAGGCAAACCATTCCAAAGTGTCGGTGCCACCACCGAGAAGCCTCTTTGTCTGGTGGATGACAGGTGGTATGTCTGGACAGAAGGGAAGTTGAGATTTTGTTCTTCTGACCGAAGTGATCTCTGGGGAACATTTGGGGAGAGGCGGTCCCTCAGGTACACTGGCCCTAGACCAGTGTTTCCCAACCTTTTTAAAGCTGTGGCACATTTTTTACATTTACAAAACCCTGGGGCACACCACCAACCAAAATGACACAAAATGACACCCTAACACAGTCATACATATGGTTAATATGTTTTTAAATGTATTTATACACTCAGTGTGAAACCTGGGCCTGTTTCGATGAACACAACATAGATATCCTGGCAGGAATGGCAGAAAGACACACACGAAGGTCTTGCTCAACAGCTGGGAATTATAGTTCATATTGGAGCATTAGAAACTAGGAATACTCCTGGATTAATGCTAGCCATATTGGGGCATTAGAAGCCAGGTATGCTGGATTAATGTGGTTCATATTGGAGTAAGAAAGAGTCATGTGAAGCCGTTTCTTGGGGAGAGAGCTGGAAGAAGCAACAGTTTATGGACTGAGGAGAAACTGTAGAAGACTTCATTGTTTTTGCTTCAACTGTAAGTAAGCTTCTGAGGAGGAAAGCCATTTTTGTGTTTGCCGTTATCTTTTTTTTTTTTAATGTTTCAAACTTCTATACGGCCACTTCCCGGAGGCTCGGAGCGGTTTACAGTTTGATTCATAACACAATAACAATACAGCACAGACATCACAACAAAAGCAAAACAGGGGTGGAACATACAGTAAATAAGGGAGGAAACATAAGGATCACATACATTCAGCAATGGAATGGGGATAGGGATTGTATAGAACCAGGGTACATACTGATTGACCCCTTACTGGGATTGTCCTATGGTGGCAGTTGGCGACCATCAAAGGGAGGTAGCCGCTGGACTCCCAAAGAGCTCTGTAGGATCACAAGGTTGGGAGGGAGAAGGAGATCATCTCCGACCCTTGGGCCTTGTGTTCTCAAAGGCTGTCTCCTTACAAGTCCAGCGACCTGACTCGAGGGCTGGCAGCTCTCCGAAGGACGTTTCAAAGCTCCAAAGTTTGAACTCCAGAATGTCCTCGAATGAAATGTCCTCTGGGTCCCCGAGCTAAACACTCTGGTCCTCTTCCGCCATTGAAGACCTACAGCATTTGCAGCAGTCCCGGGGACTCTTGTGATCACGATGAGTCGCTGATCCGGTCCTGGGCTGGGCGATCTGGTTGGTTTCTTGGTGCTCTTCGGCGAGGCCGGAAGTTCGCTCTAGGAGACTCTTTTTCTTCTGCCGTCGTTTCCGCTTCCTGGGACGATGACGCGGTTTCCGGTGGGAGTTCGCTGACTATTTCCGGTCTTCGGCTGGAGAAGATATCCGGTCCAATCCGGCGTCCTCAAGGTCGGTCACCATATTCGAATGGCCCTCGACTATCCACCCCACCCCCCCTCAAGTTCTCTTCGGCGGGGGGGAGACGGACGGACCTGGGCGGCTGACAGGATCTCCGAAACGTCCAGCGCCGACATAGAACCACCAAAGGCAGGTCGGCTCAAGCCATCTCCCGGTGGTGAACGCCCGGATGGTGGGCCAGAGTCCGGTCCTGGGTTCTGGTCAGCTGCTGAAGGTGGGTGTCCATGTTTCGACGCACCGGTCCCTCCCGTGTCATGAAGGGGTCTCTGTCCGGGGTTGATTCCTTCCCTAGTCCTCTCTATGTTAATATGGGTGGTTTGAGCAGCGGTCAGTTCTGTCTCCCCTCTGGTCTCTGGGCAATCCATATCGGCCCAGAGGCCTCCGGTTTGGAAGTCCCAGGATTTATCTACTGTTATAAAAGCTGAAGGATAAGCAAGTTTTTGTTGAAGCAAATGGCTGAATGTTTTCGTTTCAAGTGTTTACAACGAACTGAACAATAAAGGTAAAGTTGCCTGTCGTTTTTGGCAAGAACGATTGCTTGTTTGTCTTGCCTGCATTGCTGTCAGTGAGGGGAGAACAGCTGCGTGTTTCCAATCTACATATAACTTTCGCTGTGCAGAGAACTACAACTCGCATCATTCTCTGCTACAACACTCTGCTCCGTCAATCATATGTGTTTGAGTCCATTATTTGTGGGCCTTTCTGCAAGACCACCAAATACGGCAAAACACCCCAACATTGTGTGTTCTCCCATTTACATTTCTAGAGTTGCTCTGTACATCTTAAGAGGATCTCTCTGGTGTCGAGTACCAGCATTTTCCCCGTGTGGGTTCTTTGGTGGGAAAATAGCCTTCCACTCCGAGCGAAGCTCTTTCCACACTCCAGGCACGTATAAGGTTTCTCCCCAGTGTGGGTTCTGTGATGAGAGAGCAGGATTCCACTCTCCGTGAAGCTCTTTCCACACTCCATGCACTTATAGGGTTTCTCCCCAGTGTGGGTTCTGTGATGTTTATGTAGAGTTCCACTCTCGGTGAAGCTCTTTCCACACTCCAAACACTTATAGGGTTTCTCCCCAGTGTGAGTTTTTTGATGTGAGTGTAAGTTTCCACTCTCTGTGAAGCTTTTTCCACACTCCGGGCATGTGTAAGGTTTCTCCCCAGTGTGAGTCCTTTGATGCAAACGTAGACCTCCGCTCCGCATGAAGCTCTTTCCACATGCTGGGCATTTATAGGGTTTCTCTCCAGTGTGAATTCTTTGATGTGAATGTAGACTCCCACTCTCGGTGAAGCTCTTTCCACACTCCAGGCACGTATAAGGTTTCTCTCCTGTGTGAATTCTTTGATGTTTCTGTAGACTTCCATTCTCAGTGAAGCTCTTTCCGCACTCCGAGCACGTATAAGGTTTCTCCCCAGTGTGAGTCCTTTGATGTTTCTGTAGAATTCCACTCTCCGTGAAGCCCTTTCCGCACTCCAGGCATACATAGGGTTTCTCCCCAGTGTGGGTCCTTTTATGTTTATGAAGGGTTCCACTGTCAGTGTAGCTCTTCCCACACTCCACACATGTGTACGACTTCTTCCCAGTGTGGGTTCTGTGATGCTTATGCAGGGTTGCGCTGTGAGTGAAGCTCTTCCCACACTCCAGGCAGGTATAGGGTTTCTCCCCAGTGTGAATTCTTTGGTGTTTATATAGAGTTCCACTGTGACTGAAGCTCTTTCCACACTCCAGGCAGGAAAATGGTTTTTCTCCAGTATGGGTTCTCTGGTGTAAATGTAGATGTGCTCCTTGCGCGAAGCTCTTCCCACACTCCAGGCATGCGTAGGGTTTCTCCCCAGTGTGAATTCTCTGGTGCTTATGCAGCGTTCTACTGTCAGTGAAGCTCTTTCCACACTCCGGGCACTGATAAGGTTTCTCCCCAGTGTGGGTTCTATTATGAGAATGTAGATTTCTACTCCGACTGAAGCTCTTCCCACACTCCAGGCATGTATAGGGTTTCTCCCCGGTGTGCGTTCTTTGATGTGAACGTAGATTTCCACTGTGAGTGAAGCTCTTTCCGCACTCCGAGCACGTATAAGGTTTCTCTCCAGTGTGAGTCCTTCGGTGTTTGCTTAGATTTCCATTCTGAGTGAAGCTCTTTCCACACTCCAGGCATGTATAGGGTTTCTCCCCAGTGTGAGTCCTTTGATGTGAACGTAGATTTCCACTCTCAGTGAAGCTCTGTCCACACTCGGGACATTGATAAGCTCCCTCCCCCATGTCAATAGTGATGGGAATGTTTAGCTGCAATATGGACACTTTACTCTTTTATCCTTTCTGATCAGTGGTTAAAGTGAAGAGTTCAGCAGAATCAGCATCTTGAGGTGATTTCTTCTTCCGATAGGATTCCTTACTTTTGACTTCTAAATTCCCCAATATCTACTCGATACTGGTTTGCTTCTCATCACATTGGTGGTGGCTCCATACAATCTTCATTTCCCTGGTCAAGAAAGAAGAAGTAAATCATTAGGAATTCATTCATTCATTCGATTTATTATTTCATTAGTCGCCCTCCACCAGAACAAACAAAATATTACAACAATACAACAATAACATTAAAATGGATTACAGTTTAAATGCTCTACCAAAGAGCCAAGTTTTGAGTGATTGCGTAAAAGATCGTAAGTCAGGCATGGCTCTAACACAGTGTTTCCCAACCAGTGTGCCGTGAGCGATCGTCCGGTGTGCCGTGGGAAATTGGCACGTTCCCCCCTCCTAGCAACACCCTCACAGATTTCCAAGAACAAATTGAGCCTCTCCGCTTGGTAATGTTTTTTTTAAAACTATTTTACTGGATTTTTCAAGAGTTGCCTCCCCCAAGGAATTGTTTATAACAGCTTCATGACATCCATAGTTAACTGGAAGCAAGTTTTACTCAGAGTGAAATTTCACAAAGGTCTGGAGAACAAGCTCTATGAGGAGTGGCTTGAAGAGATGGGCATGTTTAGCCTGAAGAAGAGAAGGCTGAGGTAAGACATGATAGCCATGTATAAATATGTGAGAAGAAGTCATATATATATGTTGTGTTCATCGAAACAGGCCCAGGTTTCACACTGAGTGTATAAATACATTTAAAAACATATTAACTATATGTATTACTGTGTTAGAGTGTCATTTTGTGTCATTTTGGTTGGTGGTGTGCCCCAGGTTTTTGTAAATGTAAAAACTGGGCAGTAACTGGAGGGAACCGAACAATCTAAGTCTGTTTTTTTCAGTAGCAGACTCACCATTGCCTCTTTCAGTCCCCCTGGAAACACTCCTTGTTCAAGGGAGTGATTTGCTATCTTCAACAGGGGGCCACGTAACCCTTCCCAGCAAGATTTAACTAGCCAGGAAGGGCACGGGTCAAGGGAGCAGGTGGTTGGTCTTGCTGCAGTCATGATCCCATCAACAGCCTCTACGTCCAGAAGGTGGAACTGATCGAGAGTGGCTCCATTGAGTGGTCACGGAGTCTCGAGTTCGCTAACTGTGTCAACCGTAACGGGCAAGTCCCGGCGGAGCAATGAGATCTTGTCTGCAAAAAAAGCTCTGAAAAACCTCAGCTGATGGGGCGGATCATTTCCATTTGGGACAGTAGGGACCGTCGTCAACGACCGAACAATACTGAATAATTTCGCTGGGCGTGAGCTAGCAGACTCTATCAAGGAGGTATAAAAATTTTTGGCCTCCTTGATAGCATCCTCATAAGCCTTCTTAAATAGCCTATAGGTTGATCTCGTCGTTCTGTCGCGAGTTCCTCGCCACATGTCCTTTAGCTGTCTCTTCTCCCGCTTCATCGCTCATAGATCTTTGTTAAACCAAGGTGAGCGATTTCTGCAGGGTTGGAGAGGCCGTCTAGGAGCAATCTCGTCTAGTGCCCTGGAGAGCCCAGAATTCCAGGCTTCCACACGCAGTTCGACCGAGTCGCTGACAGGTTCCAAGTCCCTCAGAGCATTCAGGAACCGTGTGGGTTCCATAATGCATGTTCATCTTCCTGGGATCTCCTCGGGATCAGTATAATTCGGAATAGAATTGAATTTATCTCCTCACTAGCTGTACCCGGCACACGTTGCTGTGACCTATTTAGGAGATGCGAGAAAGTCTGAGTATGTAAGGGTTGGAATTGTTGTTAGTTATGGTGTTGTTGGGGTCCTGGCTGTGTTGTTGTGGGTTGTTCTGGTGGGTGGGATGTTGAAGTCCTGGGGAGTTGTTGGTGTGTGGTGTTGCTGGCGTTCTGCATAGCTTGTGGATATACAATGTTTTTTGTCTTTCCGTCTGCTGTGTTGATGTAGAGGTTGATGCGTGTGTGGGTGGGGTACTTTGGAAGTGAGTGGAGGTACTTGAAATCCCATTATCCATGGTGTGTCCTCCTCTGAACTGCAGTCGGATGGAGTGTGGGTCATGGGGGCACTGTGTGCCAAGTTGGGTCTTTATCGGTCTTGGTTCTGGGTCACAGTGGTCTGTGGGGAATGATGGGTTTTGAAGTAGTACAAATCCCATTATCCATGGAGGTACTTCAAGTCACATAATTCATGGTCCACCGTCCACCAAACTGTAGTAGAATGTAGCGTGGGTCATAGGGGCTCTGTGTGCCAAGGTAGGTTACTGTAAATTCAGGCCATACACCATGTCCCATGAGCTGAGGCCTAGTCAGGAACAGCAAGTTAATGAAGCCTTACTGTCAATTCAGGCCATACACAATGTCCAATGAGCTGAGGCCTAGTCGGGAAAATCAAGTTAATGAAGCCTTACTGTCAATTCAGAGCGTAAACAGCATTCCATTAAGTGAGGCCTAGTCAGGGAAATTAAGTTAATGAAGCCTTACTGTCAATTTTGGGCGTGGTCTGTGATTTGTAGGGGTGTAATTTTTCTGTGGGAAGTGAATTGGGTGTTTGTGCCTCAGCCCTTTGCCTTATCCTCCTCTGACAGTTTATTTTGGGTTGGAATTGTTCATGTTGGCTGGCCAGTACAGGAATTATGCAAATCCGCCCTTATTGGCAGCCAATCATGTTGTCAGAATGTAGAGGCTGGGAGAGTCGTTGGCAGTCCCAGAGGATGCTGGGAAATGTAGGGTTTTTTTTACTCGTTGTTTTGGGGGCCTTTTAGGTTTTGGGGGGGAAAGTTTGTTTGCTACAAACATACCTTGCTTGAGGCCTATTTCTGTTGGCAAGTTTGGTGTTTCTGCGTTGTAAGGTTTCTCTGTTTGGGACTGTCGTTCCATGACGGGAACCCCTTTATATAATAGATTGACCATTGGAATTACAAATTAGTTGCTTGGAAAAGCCCAGAACCCATGGATATTTTCCATACTATCCACTTGGATTGAAACATTTATTCTCACCAAGGTACCTTGTATCACAATGGATGTCCTATGCAATTGTGTTATGATTATGCATATTTAATATGTTAAAACTATGAATGGTTTATAATGTGTGTGCTTTGATATGTATGCCTACCACTGATTAATTGCAAGCACCTTTTGATATTGATCTTTTTTAGTAGTCCCCCTTTGTGGAGAACTGCTATTCATGTCACATTTATGGAAATACTAACTTGGGGACCCGGCAGTGCCCGGGTTATTTGAGGAAGATATTGTGTGCCATAGTTCGCCATTGGTGTGGGCCACAGTGCTCTAAGGAAGTGAATTGAAGTACTGCAAGCCCCATCATCCATGGTCCGTCCGTCCTCAAACTGCACCAGGATGTAGGGTGCACCTTGGGGGGTCTATGTGCCAAGTTTGGTCTTGTTCTGTCATTGTTGGGGGCCTAGTCAGGAAAAGCAAGTTGAGGAAGCCTTGCTGTCAATTTTGGGCCTGGTCTGTGATTTATAGGAGCTGCAGTGTTGTTTGGGAAGTGAATCAGGTGAAGGTACTGCAAATCCCATCATTCGTGGCCCATCCTGCCCTAAATCGCACCAGGTTGTGAAGTGGGCCATTGGGCCTCTGTGTGCCAAGTGTGGTCCTGATCCGTCATTGCTGTGGGCCGCAGTGAGTGACTGCCTGACGCCTTTCCTTTTCCCTCTGTGTCACCTTAGAATGTTGGAATATAGATGGCCATTCAGCAGCTTATGCAAATTCTCCCACAGTGGCAACCAATCATGTTGTTTGAATATTGCCTGAGGCCTTTCATTTTCCCTCTATGTATAAGGGCTGCAGTGTTGTTTGGGAAGTGAATGAGGTGAAGGTACTGCAAATCCCATCATTCGTGGCCCATTCTGCCCTAAATCACACCAGGTTGTGAAGTGGGCCATTGGGCCCGTTTGCCAAGTTTGGTCCTGATCCGTCATTGCTGTGGGCCGCAGTGGCTGACTGCCTGAGGCCTTTCCTTTTCCCTCTATGTATAGGGGCTGCAGTGTTGGTGAAGGTGCTGAACATTCCATTTCCAACAGAAAAAACTGTCAACTGGCTCACTTCAACTCCAGCCATTTGTGCCTGCCTCAGGCCCTTCCCTTTCCTCTCTGTGCTGTGTTGGAATGTTGGGAGGCTGGCCAGTCACAGCCATTTATGCAAATAATCCCGGAGTGGCAGCCAATCGAAACACTGCCACATATTCCTCCCACCGCTCAGCCGCAAACACTGACTTTTGTTATATACATAGACAATCCCATCAAAATCACATCAAGAGAGAGCTCTCGTGCACACATTCCAAACGTTCACACATACTCTCTCTCTCTCACACACAGGCCTTCTCCGGACGAAGATGACCAGCTTTCTCCGAGGAGGTGTGGACGTTCCCGTTGAGCAGACCAGGAAGCGTTCATGTTCTTGGGGTTCCCGGCATTTATAGGCCAAGCTCAATCTTTCTTCTGTAATGAACATGCTGTCCTGTTCTTGTGTGTTCAAGATATCCACATTCCAGGACATATGACTTCTGAGGTACCGTCTGCACACTCCTCGCACTCCTTACACACTTGTTGCACACCTTATGATTCATTCTTGTTCAGCTGTGCCTGCCTGCCAAGTCCGACCCATATCACGCTTTGGACGAACTCCATGTTGTATTCTGCTCCTCGGGTCTGTTTCTTCTGCTCTTCTCCATGCATTCACGCATTCATTCCTTACAGCAGTATTTCCCAACTAGTGTGCCGCAGCACACTAGTGTGCCGCGAGCGATCATCAGGTGTGCCGTGGGAAATGGGAACCTCCAATACCCTTTCTTCCCCCTCCTGCCGAACACTTTTTCTTCTCCACTCGGGCTCCCTTCTTCCCAGTCTCTTCTGCCGCCATTTTGATCCGAGGGGGCAGCGTGAGCATGTTATGTTCAAGGGAGGGGGGGGGAGAGGAAGACGTAACCTGTGCAGGCGCTACTGCGCAGACTCGCCCCACATCTTCCTTCCTCCCCCCTCCTCTCCTGAACACGCTCATGCTGCCCCCTCGGATCAAAATGGCGGCAGAAGAGGCTGGGAAGAAGGGAGCCCGAGTGGAGAAGAAAAAGTAAGTGTTCGGCAGGAGGGGGAAGAAAGGGTGCGAAGGGGGAGGGGGAGGAATTATAAATCCCAGAAACGGTAATTCCCAAATGTCAAGGTCTATTTTCCCCAAACTCCACCTGTGTTCACATTTGGGCATATTGAGTATTCATGCCAAGTTTGGTCCCGATCCAACATTGTTTGAGTCTAATACAGTAATACATCTAGGCTGTCAGCCAATCTACAGTCCGCCAACACAACCCTTTCCTACTGAGATTGTCCGTCCGCTGAGCCACATCAACCACACGCCCAGTCCCACAGCCACGCCTTTAGCTTTTTCCTCAAGAAAAGGAGGGAAGAAGTTGATCTTATTTCGCTGGGGAGCGAGTTCCACAGGCGAGGGGCCACTACCGAGAAGGCCCTGTCTCTCGTCCCCACCAAACGTATTTTAAACGTCTTAGAGAGTCTCTCTGGAGTCAAATACCATTGTTCTCTCCAGTATGAATTCTATGATGTTTACGTAGAGATGCACTATAAGTGAAGCTCTTTCCACACTCCAGGCATGCATAGGGCTTCTCCCCAGTGTGAATCCTTTGATGTAAACGTAGAGCTGAACTCGTAGTATAGCTCTTTCCACACTCCAGGCATTTATAGGGTTTCTCCCCAGTGTGAGTCCTGTGATGTGAACGTAGATTTCCATTGTCAGTGAAGCTCTTTCCACACTCCAGGCATGTGTAGGGTTTCTCCCCAGTGTGAATCCTTTGATGTTTACGTAGAACTGAATTCATAGTATAGCTCTGTCCACACTCCTGGCATTTAAAGGGCTTCTCCCCAGTGTGAGTACTTTGATGTTTACGTAGAACTAAATTCGTAGTATAGCTCTTTCCACACTCCAGGCATTTATAGGGTTTCTCCCCAGTGTGAGTCCTGTGATGTGAACGTAGATTTCCATCGTAAGTGAAGCTCTTTCCACACTCCAGGCATGTATAGGGTTTCTCCCCAGTGTGACTCCTTTGATGTAAACGTAGATTTGAACTTTGCAGTATAGCTCTTTCTCTGTCAATCCAGGCATGTGAAGGGTTTCTCC
Organism: Anolis apletophallus; assembly: GCA_030556195.1. Lineage (NCBI taxonomy): Eukaryota > Metazoa > Chordata > Lepidosauria > Squamata > Anolidae > Anolis > Anolis apletophallus. The sequence continues at coordinate 1,014,474 of JARBWK010000003.1, read as the reverse complement.
CCAGTGTGGGTTTTGTGATGTGAATGGAGACCTGAACTGTGAGTGAAGCTCTTTCCACACTCCAGGCATGTATAGGGTTTCTCCCCAGTGTGAATCCTTTGATGTCTACGTAGATGTGAACTCGCAGTATAGCTCTTTCCGCAATCCAGGCATGTGAAGGGTTTCTCCCCAGTGTGGGTTTTGTGATGTGAATGGAGACCTGAACTGTGAGTGAAGCTCTTTCCACACTCCTGGCATGTATAGGGTTTCTCCCCAGTGTGAGTCCTTTGATGTGAATGTAGACTTGGAAGCAGAGTGAAGCTCTGTCCACACTCCAGGCATTTATAGGGTTTCTCCCCAGTGTGAGTCCTTTGATGTGAACGTAGAGCTGAACTCTGAGTGAAGCTCTGTCCACACTCCAGGCATATATAGGGTTTCTCCCCAGTGTGAGTCCTTTGATGTCTGCGTAGATTTGCACTATCACTGAAGCTCTGTCCACACTCCAGGCATGTATAGGGTTTCTCCCCAGTGTGACTCCTTTGATGTAAACGTAGATTTGCACTCCGAGTGAAGCTCCTTCCGCACTCCAGGCATGTGTAGGGCTTCCCCCCAGTTTGGGTCCTTTCATGTTGTTCCAGACAACACCTCTGAGTCACACTCTTCCCACACTCCACGGATTTAGATGCTTTCCCCTTCATGTCAAGAGTGTTTAATGGCAATACAGATACTTCAAGTTTCCTTTTTCTCTCTTGTCTGGAAATGGGGTCAAGAATTCAACAAGATCGTCGCCTTGAGAGTTCTTCTTCCTATATAATCGGTCTCCTTATTGCACCCAAGAAGTGGCTGCACACAATCCTCATTTCCCTGGTCAAAAAAGAAGGAAAAGGTCAATCATGAAAGCCAGAAACCTTATTTGCCCCCAAGGTTTCCCCCTTTCCTTTCAGGGGTCATGTTGAAAATGGAAATACCAAGGAATGCAGGCACTGGTATGTGGGAATTGACCTGGATTTTAGGAATTGTAGTTCATCCGCAAGCAGTGTGTCACGGACTCAATTCAGCACGCATGAAATGACCCACAGAGACAGGCTGGATATCACTCAACATGTTTACTGCATGGAATCCAAGACTATATGATGCCAGGAATGGCATATCTAAGCTCTACATCCCTTATATACATTTTACATTCATAGCCCCATCAATCAAGCCGTGTGTTAACGCCCCCTATCTTTGGCGCCAAGCCTGCGTGCCAAGGCATTAACGGTCTTAGCTTCCCAGACCTTGCAGCTGGCCCTTATCTGCTGTGGGAAGCTGGCATGACTGCAAGGCCAGAGCCAACCCCTTGGCTTCAGGCTTTGGGTCATGACACAGTGACCCCCACCGACACTGGACCAGAATGAACAGGACCACACTTGGTACAGAGAAGCCACATGACCAACTGAACATACTGCAGGGGTTTGTGGGAATAGGCCTTGATTTGAGAGTTGAAGTTCACCTGCATCTAGGAAGCACTGAACCCACCCATTGCCAGCCCCCCCCCCTATCTATATATACCTACTAGCTGTACCCGGCACGCGTTGCTGTGCCCTTTTTAGGAGATGCGAGGAAGTCCAATCATCCACGGTGTGCCCTCCTCTAAACTGCAGTTGGATGGAGTGTGGGTCATGGGGGCATGGTGTGCCAAGTTGGGTCTTTATGGGTCTTGGTTCTGGGCCGCAGTGGGTTGTGGGGAATGATGGGTTTTGAAGTACTACAAAGCCCATTTTCCACGGTGGTACTGCAAGTCCCATCATGCATGGTCGGGGTTCTGTGTGCCATGTCTCTCTCTCTCTCTCAGTCTATCTCAGTCTATCTCTCTCTGTGTCTCTCTTTCTCTCTCCTTATCTACCTATCTCTCTCTCTATAACTTCCTGTGTCTGTCTCTCTCTCTATCCCTATCCTTATCTATCACTGTCTGTCTCTCTGTATATTATTCTCCATCACACACTCTATCACTTGCTTTATCTGTGTCTATCTCTCTGTACTCACTCAGTCTGTATCACCCAATCTTTCTCTATCTATCACTCTCTCTCTCTATCCCTATCTATCAATCCCTTCCTCCCTCTATATTTCCCCCCCTCTCTCTCACTCTCTCACTCCCCCTTCTCTCTCTGTCTTAGTCTCTAATTCCCCCCCCTCTCATACCCTCTCTCTCTCTCTCTCTCTCTCTCATTTCCCCCTCTTTATATTCCTCTCTCTTTCTCTCTCAGTCTTTCAACCCCCCTCTGTCTTTCTCACTCTCTCTTTCTATCACTCACCTTCTCTCTCTCGCCCGGGTGGTGCGGCCTGTGTCGTGGCCCCCTCCTCCTCTGCCTCCTCGGCCTCCTCGCCCCGCCTCCCTGCCGTTCCCGGCCCTGGCCTGCTCGGGCGCCACCGGGACCACCTTGGAGACGGCGGGAGGCGCGGAAGAGCCAGCAACAACACCGGCCACACCTCCTGGGTCCAGCCGCGGCCCCGGGCTGACAGCCCCTCGACAACGCTGGAGGACGCCTAAGAGGAAGCACAGGAGCCAGGAGCCGGCGCCCGCACATTCCCCATCCCGGAACAGCCCGGGGTGCCGAACTACATTTCCCAGAAACCTCCGCGGCCGGAAGTAGCCCAGCGTGGCCTTTTGGGAAGTGTAGTTCGGCGCCCAGAGCTGCTCCGAGATGGGGAATGTGCGGCGCCGTCCTGGCTCCTGTGCTTCCTCTTAAGCGTCCTGCAGCGTTGTCGAAGGGCTGCCAGGGCCCAGGCTGACTCAGGAGGTGTGGCGGTGTTGTGGCCGACTCTTCCGCGGCCTCGGTAGCTTCCCAGGTGGTTCGGTGGTGCCCGAGGCCAGGCCGGGAACGGCAGGGCGACGGGCGAGGAGGGCGAGGAGGCAGAGGAGGAGGAGGCGATGACACCAGCTGCAGCACCGGGCGGAGGAGCGGTGGTCCGTTAGCCCCTGGATGGCGGGATGGGTTGGTGGGGGGGTGAAGTGCGCCTCTTGCGACTGCTCTCCCTCTCGCCTGCGCTCGCGTAGTGTAGAATGGGATGCAATGGGCTGTTTTGGGGGCCGTTGTGTGGGGGTGTTTAAATGTAGGGAGGTGTTTTTTTTTTGTGCCACAAATGTTCCTACAGGCCGGTGGAAATGTGTTGGGTGGGTTTTGTGGTTGGGGGGCCTATAGTTTTCCCGTCCATAAGCGTCAAAAAACGGACGCTCTCTTTTTATATATAGATTGTATCTTTTAAAAAGAAACTGGATGGCCATCTGTTGGGGGTGCTTTGAATGCAATTTTCCTTCTTCCTGGCTGAATGGGGTTGTACTGGATGGCCCCATGAGGTCTCCTCCAACTCTAGAATTCTCTATTTCTCTATCCAAAAGTCAGTGTTTGTATGTAGGTATGTACATGGCTTTGCGTGTATCTGGCAGCTGACTGATTTCCTCCCACTGGCACAGGTCACTGCAACCTCCACAAATAATTGCCCTGGACCAAACCTGGCAAGCATTCCCCCATGACCCACTTTATGTCCTGGTGCGGTTTGGGGGAAGATGGGCCACAGATGATGGGATGCGCAGTACCTTCACCTGGTTCGGCTCCCACAAAACACTGCAAGCCCCACAAATAATGGACCTGGACCAACCTTGGCATACAGGTGCCCCATGACCCACTTTAGGTCTGGGTGCGGTTTAGGGGAGGATGGAAAATGGATGACGGTAGATGCAGCATCTTCACTCATGTCATGAGACTACTGTGACCCCCAATAATGATGGATCAAGACTAAACTTGGCACACGGAGCCTGCATCACCCACTCTACATCCTGGTGCAGTCTAGGGGAGGATGGACTAAGGACGATGGGACTTGCAGTACCTTCGCTCACTTCCTGAGACCCTCATCCAATTACTGATAAAGACCAAACTTGGCACACAGACACCATGACCTACTCTACATCCTGGTGAAGTCTGGAGGAGGATGGACTAAGGACGATGGGACTTGCATGTGGGAGTTTTAGTTTACCTTGCACCCACTGAACCCAGCTAAACTTGGAGCACAGACAAACAATGCCTTTCTCAACCCGGGCACTGCCAGGTCCCCAAATTAGTTGAAGAAAAAACATAGCTTCGGAAAAAGATCAAAAGTAGTAGAGTGTATTGTCCATAAAAAGAGTCACTTATACACGGAAAACCAGAACGCAAACATCAAATTCAGGAAACAGGAATGTCCACAACCATGACAAGATTCAAAGGTAACAAGAGTCTGCGATTCCAAAATAATCCAGGACACAAAACCAAAGGCACATGAAAATACAGGAACAAACCACAATCTCAATTGCCCTCATCTATAGTCAAAAACCCATGCCTTTTCCCTTGAGGAGCCTTCTTGTCAATCAATCTTTGAGAGCGACGCCCGGCCAGAAGCCTTTGTTGACAGACCTGACTCCTATTGAAAGAGGACTCCCATGGATCTCCAATTCAAACATTGTTTTCACAATCCGACCTTGACTCTCTTGGGAAACCTAGCACAGGACGGGCAGCCTCTTCCTTCGTCTGTCCTGGCACATCATATGCAGGCTTGACCAGCCCAGGATCCCAGAGAAGGGCGGGAGAGAAGAACGTGAGGAGGGAGGGGCCTGCCGAGACCCTTCTTATTTATTTACTACTAGCTTGGGGACCCGGCCCTCCCCGGGTTATTTGAGAAAGGCATTGTGTGCCAAGGGTGGTCCTTATCAGATGTTTACGTGGCTTGTAGTGGTCTCAGGAAGTTAGTGAAGGTACTGCAAGTCCCATCGGCCATGGTCCATCCTCCTTCAAACGGCACCAGGATGTAGAGTGGGTCATGAGGGCTCTGTGTGTCAGGTTTGGTCTTGATCAGTCATTGGATTAGGTTTGCTCTTGATCAGTCATTGGATTAGCCATTTTGGGAAGTGAGTGAAGGTACTTCAACTCCCATCATGCATGGTCTGCCCTCCTCCAAGCTGCACCAGGATGTAAAGTGGGTCATGGAGGCTCTGTGTGCCTAGTTTGTTCTTTTTTGGTAATTGGATGAGGGTCTCAGTGGTCTCAGAAAGTGAGTGAAAGTACTTCAAGTCCCATCATCCGTGGTCTGTCCCACTCAAAACTGCAGCAGGATGTAGAGTGGGTCATGGGTACTCTGTTTGCCAAGTTTGGGCCTGGTCTGTGATTTGTAGGGGCTTCAATGTTCTGTGGGAAATTAATCAGGTGAAGGTACCTCAAATCCCATCATTTGTGGCCCATCCTGCCCTAAACCTCACCAGGTTGCAAAGTGGGCCAGTGGGCATCTGTGTGCCAAGTGTGGTCCTGATCCTTCTATGGTGTGGGCCACAGTGCTCTAAGCAAGTGAGTTAAAGTACTGCAAGTCCCGTCATCCATGGTCCATCCTCCCTCAAACTTGGGTCTTGAGGGTTCTGTGTGCCAAGTTTGGTCTTGTTCTCTCATTGTTTGGGGTCGCAAAGTGTTTTGGCCATAAACTCCCACCATGCCCGACTGCCTCAGGCCTTTTCCTTACCCCCTCTGCCACTTTAGAGTGTCAGAATGTTCGTGTTGGCTGGCCAATTAGAGGCGTTATGCAAATACTCCCTCACTGGCAACCAATCATGTTGTCAGAATTTGGAGGCCGGGAGCCAATCAGAACGCTGCCATATACATACATACATACATTCCGCTTTATTATAGATAGAGATAGAGATTTATTTACCTTTATATGCCCCCCTCCCCCCAAAGCAGCTTACAAGATATACATACAGTATATTATATTATTAGCATAGCACAATATCGGTATTATCACAGAACCCTAGAGTTGTAAGGGACCTGGTGGGTCATCATCCAGTCCAACCCTATTCTGCCAAGAAAAAGGACTATCGCATTCAAAGCACCACCGACAGATGGCCACCCAGCCTCTGCTTCAAAGCCTCCACCACACTCCCTTCGGGGCAGAGAGTTCCATTGCTGAACGGCTCTCCTTACATCAAGAACAATCAATATCAACTTTCACATCGACATTTTAAACCTTTTAGTGGTTGAAGCAATGGATGTTAGGGTAACAGAGATGAAAACCTGGATACAATACAATAAAGTGGCATATAATGTTCTTCCATTGCCCCTCATAGCACTCTCCTCTCAGTTCACAATAGGAACATAAGAACATAAGAAGAGCCATGCTGAATCGGGCCTCAGCCCATCTAGTCCAGCATTCTGTGTCACACAGTGGCCCACTAGTTGTACACAGGGATCTCTAGCAGAAAGGAGGGCAAAACCCTCACCTGCTCCCGACCCCCCACAACCAGTACCCAGGGAAAATCCTGCCTGCCTCCATCAACACAGAGGTGGCACTTGGATGTCCATTTCAGTAACTACTGATTCCCTTGGTATCCATGAATCTGTCTAATCCTGCCTTGAAGCTGTCCAGGCTGACAGCTGTCACAACCTGGACCTGGTGATTTGTTGACATTTAGTTTAGTAAGGCATGTGAGAACATCTTCCTTGTTTATCTCTATCTGGTTTAATTCGATATATTAAGATGTACTGATTTACTAATCTTAATATTCCTCCCCCTTCCTGTATCCCTACCATACCTTTTGGAAAAAAAATAACAATAATTTAACAGAAAGGAAATATGAAGGAAATACCAAGTCACAATGGAGACAGGCAGCCAATGTAAACAGAGGCACGAGCAAAAGAGGGCAAGAGAAAAGACTGCACTCAAACGCCCTGCGCCTGCTCCTGTCCATTCATTATTCTACTAGCTGTACCCGGCAGGCGTTGCTGTGCCCTATTTAGGAGATGCGAGAAAGCCTGAGTGTGTAAGGGTTGGAATTGATGTTACTTATGGTCTTTGTGGGGTCATGGCTGTGTCGTTGTGTGGGTGGGATGTTGAAGTCCTGGGAGTTGTGGGTGTGTGGTGTTCCTGGTGTTCTGCAGAGCTTGTGGATATACAATGTTTTTGTCTTTCCGTCTGCTGTGTTGATGTAGAGGTTCTGTGGTTTCCCAACTCTGGAGCACGCTACGTAGAGTTGTCCGTGGGAGAAGCATTCTGTGTCAAGGTCTAGGCCACAGATTTGTAGTGTTTGTCCTTGAGCCTTGTTTATGGTGATGGCAAAAGCTAGTGTAGTGCAGTGTCTTTCTGTTCTGGCGTTTGTTCTGCCCTTTTTTGGTGTGATTATGTAGCGTTGCGAGTGTGTTGGTCCGATGCTGTTCTTTTAGGAGGCATGGCTTGTCTTTTGGGTCAGCTGATGCCTGTGTGGAAGGAAGGAATGGCATACAAATGGGTTGAGCAGTAGGTTGTGTTATGTGTGTATTGTGTTGTGCGTAGGTATTACTTTTGTGTTATTCTGGGGGTATGTGTTTGTCAGTGGTGCCTGTGTCCCTGGTGCCCTATTTGTCTCCCTCCTAGATCTTGACCGTGGCAGTTTAACCCTCAACTGAAATCACTCGGCATTCTAAGTGGCTTTGCCCACTGTTACTATGGTAACTGATGTTGGCCAATGGGTTTCGCTGGCTGCTGCAGAGGATGCTGGGAAATGTAGTTTTTTGGTATCGTTGTTTTGGGGGCCTTCTAGGTTTTGGGGGGGAAAGTTTCTTTGCTAAAACCTTCCTTGCCTGAGGCCTATTTGTGTTAGTGTTTGGTGTCTCTGCCTTGGAAGGTTTCTCTGTTTCTGTCAGTCGTTCGACGACGGGACCTCCTTTATATAATAGAGGTTGCAGCTCGAAAAGAAGAGGGTGTCCAAAATGAAAAAAACCCATAGTATATCCCAAGCAGGGCATGACCCATTAAGTCTGCCAAGTTGGAGAGAAGAGCAAGATTAAAGACAGGTTGTGTCGCATCAGGCAAAAGGGCCCCGCGACCTCATAGAAGACTCTTATGCTGAAACTTGAAAACCAGGCATTCGATCCTGCCATTTCACACCAGCTTATGTATCCAGCACAGAACCACACCAGCACCCCAACAGATGGCCATTCAGGCCTTTGTTTAGAGGCCTCCAAGGAAGGCGCCTCCACCATCGCTCTCATGCGAAACCAGCACCCGAGGGGCAACAAATCAAAAGAAGAACCCAAGTTTCCAGGCTGACAAAAATGATTTAAATCTTTATTGAAATCATTGGTTTAAAAGAGAGAGAGGAAAAAAAATTGGGGCTACAGCTAGAAAAAAAAGAATTAAAGTTCAGACAAAATTTTCATGTATGCTGTAAAATGGCAGGGCCAGCGAGAGAGAGAGAGAGGAGTGAAAACTATATATTATGTTATGTATGTATGTGTATATGTCTATGTGTGTGTGTTTGACTGTGTGTATATGTGTGTGTGTTTGTGTGTGCGTCTGACTTGGCCACGGTGGTCCATGCTCTGGTTACATCTCGAATAGACTACTGCAATACTCTCTACGTGGGGTTGCCTCTGAAGACTGCTCGGAAGCTGCAATTAGTCCAACGTTCGGCAGCCAGGCTACTAACAGGAGCGGGGCACAGCGAGCACACAACTCCCTTCCTGCGGCAGCTCCACTGGCTGACAATTAGCTTCCGGGCACAATTCAAAGTGCTGGTTTTAACCTACAAAACCCTATACAGTTCTGGCCCAGTTTACCTGTCCGAACGGATTCTCCCCTATGAACCATCAAGGACATTAAGATCCTCCGGAGAGGCCCTGCTCTCAGTCCCACCTTCTTCACAAGCGCGGCTGATGGGGGATGAGAGACAGGGCCTTCTCTATGGTGGCCCCTCGGCTGTGGAACTCTCTGCCAAATGATGCTAGGTCTGCCCCCTTTCTGTTGTCCTTTAGGAGGCTGGTGAAGACTTGGATGTGGAACCAAGCCTTCCCAGAATAGGCTGAGATTGGCTATTGTCTGAATGAACGACCACGTTTCAGATTGAGTGGAATTGTTTTAATGGCCATGTGGTTTTATGCTGGGTTTTTATGTATTTTAATATGTTGTTGTAGTTGTTTTTAAATTGTATAGCATTGAATTTTGCTGTAATGCCAGTCTGAGTCCCTCGATAGAGGTGAGAGGGTCGGGGTACAAAAGTTTTAAATAAATAAACTTTATATATATATTTACACACACACACACAATATATTATGTTATATATGTATGTGTATATGTATATATATATATGTGTGTGTGTGTATATATGTATATACATACACAATATATTATGTATGTGTATTTGTCTATGTGTGTGTGTTTGTGTGTGTATATATATATATATATACACACACAATATATATATTATGTTATGTATGTGTATAGGTCTATGTGTGTGTGTTTGTATATACACACACACAATATATTTTGTTATGTAAGTGTATATGTCTGTGTGTGTATATATACATATATACACACACAATATATTATGTTATGTATGTGTATATGTCTGTGTGTGTATATATACATATACACACACACACAATATATTATGTTATGTATGTGTATATGTCTATGTATGTGTGCTTGTGTGTATATATATATACACACACAATATATTGTTATGTATGTGTATATGTCTATGTGTGTGTGCTTGTGTGTGTGTATACACGCAATATATTGTTATGTATGTGTATATGTCTATGTGTGTGTGCTTGTGTGTGTATGTGTATATATTCACACACAATATATTATGTTATGTATGTGTATATGTCTATGTGTGTGTGCTTGTGTGTATATATATATACACACACAATATATATTATGTTATGTATGTATGTATGCGTATGTCTATGTGTGTATACACACGCGCACACACACATATATATAAGCAACTAGCTGAACCCGGCCCGCGTTGCTGTGCCCTATTTAGGAGATGCGGGAAAGTCTGAGTATGTAAGGGTTTGAAATGATGCTACTTATGGTCTTGGTGGGTGTGTGCATGTGTATATGTGTGTATGTAGTGTATATATGTGGGTGTATATGTATATATGTGTATGTATGTTTATATATGTATACGTGTGTATGGTACTGTATATGTGTGTGCATGTGTACATACACATGAGGGGGGGAAAGGGGGGGAAGAAGGGGTCTGAGGCTGAGAGAGGAAAAGAAGGGGGCTGAGGGTGAGGGGGAGACGAGAAGGAGCCGGGGGCTGACGGGGGGGGTTGGGGGCCGTAGGCTGAGGGGGAGAAGGAAAGGTCCTGAGGCTGATGGAGGAAAAGAAGGGGGCTGAGGAGGGAAAAGAAGGCGGCAGCAGCGACCCCGGGCCTTTCTCTCCTCACCCTCTGCCATCCGGAGGGCAGTAGTGGCGAGGCAGCCCCCCACGCCGCCTTCTCACCCTCCGTCCTCCGGAGGGCAGTCTCAGGGGCGCGAAGCTTCTCGGAGTACCTAGGAGGTCTCCGTATGGTAGCCGGTGCTCCATGGCGGCCGCCATCTTTCCTGGCGGCACTTGGGGGCCAGGAGGGGGCGGGACCTCCGGTCTGCATTGTTTGGGCGTCAGTTTCCGGCCGGACCCTTTTCCTGACGGATTGACTTCCGTCGGAGCCGTTTGGCCGTACCGAAGCGGTTCGGCCGCCATGTTTTTTGTAGTTTTTTGGGGTATTTTCAGTGTGGCTTCCCGGAGAGCCCCAGAAGCGACCGATGCGGCAGAGAGCGGCTGCGGGTCTCCCTCTGTGAGGCGGCGGAGGGATGGCAGCTGGTGAGGAAGGGTAAGGAGGCGGTGGAGAAGGCGGCCAAGGTTGCAGGCGCGTGTCCCGGGTTGAGGAGCGGTTTGGACATTGCGGAGGAGGGGGGCACGGCGGCGGCGGCGCGGGTGGGTTCAGGCAGCGGGTGAGAGGCGGTCGTGTCCGGGTTGGTGGCAATGTGTTGGCGCGTGGAGGTGGGGTGAGGGGGGTGCGTTGGAGGAGGAGTTGCGCGGAGTCTTAGCTGCCGCCGCGTCCGCCACCGTTCGCGCATGCGTGGAAATGTTGTTTTTCGGGGTGTTTTTGAGGGGGTTGCGTTGTGTTTTGGGGTGTTTTTGTGGGCCCTATAGGAACCCAGGGGTATGGATCAGTGGCCTTGGGGTTTTTTGTGTGTGTGGACATGTAGTTTTCGCGCCTATTTGCCGGGTACCACGACCACTCTCTTTTTATATATATAGATATATTATACTAGCTGTACCCGGCACGCGTTGCTGTGCCCTTTTTAGGAGATGCGAAAAAGTCCAATCATCCACGGCGTGCCCTCCTCTAAACTGCAGTTGGATGGAGTGTGGGTCATGGGGGGCATGGTGTGCCCAGTTGGGTCTTTATTGGTCTTGGTTCTGGGCCACAGTGGTCTGTGGGGAATGATGGGTTTTGAAGTACTACAAATCCCATTTTCCATGGTGGTACTTCAAGTCCCATCATGCATGGTCGGGGCTCTGTGTGCCAAGGTAGGATACTGTAAATTCAGGCCATACACAATGTCCCATGAGCTGAGGCCTAGTTAGGAACAGCAAGTTAATGAAGCCTTACTGTCAATTCAGGCCATACACAATGTCCAATGAGCTGAAGCCTTGTCGGGAGAATCAAGTTAATGAAGCCTTACTGTCAATTCAGAGCGTAAACAGCTTCCCAATAAGTGAGGGCTAGTTAGGGAAATCAAGTTAATGAAGTCTTACTGTCAATTTAGAGCGTAAACAGCTTCTCAGTAAGTGAGGGCTAGTTAGGGAAATCAAGTTAATGAAGCCTTACTGTCAATTTTGGGCGTGGTCTGTGTTTTTTTGGGGTGTAAATTTTCGGTTGGAAGTGATTTGGGTGTTTGTGTTGGGGATTGGCTGAGGCCTTTTCCTTATTTTGTTTTGGCAGTTTATTAAGGATCGAATTTTCATGTTGGCTGGCCAGTGCAGCAGTTATGCAACCGCCCTTATTGGCAGCCAATCATGTTGTTCAGAATGTAGAGGCTGGGTGAGTCTTTGGCTGCCCCGGAGGATGCTGGTAAATGTAGTTTTATTTTTACTCGTAGTTTTGGGGGCCTTTAAGGTTTTGGGGGGGAAGTTTCTTTGCTACAAACGTACCTTGCTTGAGGCCTATTTCTGTTGGCAAGTATTGTGTTTCTGTGTTGTAAGGTTTCTTTGTTTGAGGTATACATCCCATGACGTGAGCCCATTTATATAATAGATTATTAGCATAGCACAGTATCCGTATTATCATAGAATCCTAGAAGAGTTGGAAGACATCCCGCCCTGGGGGGCCACTGCCCAGCCCAGCCCCATTCTGCCAAGAAGATGAAGGGCAATTGCATGCAAAGCACCCCCGAGAGATGGCCACCCAGCCTCTGCTTCAAAGCCTCCAAAGGAGGGAGGAGCCTCCACCACAGTCCCTCCCTCAGGGGCAGCAGGGAGTTCCACTGAGGGGGAACCTCCTTCCTTTCCTCTAGTTTGTGGCCATGGCTCTTCCAGGAAGCCCTCGCCTCCCCCCCTCCCCCCTGGGACACCCCTTCCCCTCCTCACACCTGGAGGCCCTCCTCCTCCCAGCCTCTTCTTTATCTAGGACTCTATCATATATATATATACCATTATGTTGTGAGTAATATGGCATGGAATATAAACATAGGGTTATAATATCACATTATTAGTATTATTATGATTAATAGCATTGTACTATAGAGCAGGTCTGAGCACACTTGGGCCTTTCAGGGGTTTTGGACTTCAACTCCCACAATGCCTCGCGGCCTCAGGCCCTTCCAAAGAAAGGGGCCTGAGGCCGCGAGGAATTCTGGGAGTTGAAGTCCAAAACCCCTGAGAGGCCCAAGTGTGCCCAGGCCTGCTCCAGTGCATAGAGCAGGTATTCCCTGGCAGGAGGAGCGTCCGGGTGGAGCTGCCCCCTTCTCCTCCTCCTTCCCCCTCAGGAAGCCCTGCTGGGGGGCGGCCGGGCCTGGTCGTTCTCCCTCAGAGCCGGGCCCTGACTCACCTGCCTCCCAAACAGGCCTCCGTCGCTCCCGAGTGACGACGACAACGCTCTCCCTCCAGAGAAAAGGAAGAAGCAGCAAGGGGGCGGGGCCTCTGCAGACTAGGCGCGCTCCTGATTGGCCGCCCGGGGAAAGCGCTCCGATTGGCTGGCGCTAAGGGGGAAAGCGGCCTCCCTCCCTCCTGCGGGGCTCATTTGCATGTTTCGAGCCCCTCAGGCAAGGTCAGGACGGGGAGGCCAGAGAAGGAGGTGGGTGAGTGGCTGAGGGGCGGCCGTTGAGGGAGGGTCAGCGGAGGGCAGGCCCCAGGGGCGGGGGTGGAGTGTCCCCGGGGTGGGGTGGAGTGTCCCCTTCCTCCCTCCGCGACAGAGGCAACAGGAGAGAGGGAGGGAGTTGGAGGTGAGTGAGTGGGAGGGCAGGCCCCGGGGGTGGGGGTAGAGTGGCCTCGGGGGTAGGGGTAAAGTGTCCCCAGGGTGGGGGTGGAGTGCCCCTCCCTCCACGACAGAGGCGACAGGAGAGAGGGAGGGAGTTGGAGGTGAGTGAGTGGCTGAGGGGCGGCTGTTGAGGGAGGAGCAGGGGAGGGCAGGCCCCGGGGCCAGGGTGGAGTGGCCCCAGGGTGGGGGTAGAGTGGCCCCGGGGTGCGGGTGGCGTGTCCCTCCCTCCACAACAAAGGCGACAGGAGAGAGGGAGTTGGAGGTGAGTGAGTGGGTGAGGGGCGGCCGTTGAGGGAGGGGCAAGGAAAACACCGGGGGTGGGGGTGGAGTGTCCCTGGGGTGGAGTGTCCCCTCCCTCTGCGACAAAAGAGAGGGAGTTGGAGGTGAGTGAGTGGGTGAGGGGCGGCCGTTGAGGGAGGGGCAGGGGAGGGCAGGCCCCGGGGCTGGGGAGGAGTGGCCCCACGGGCGGGGGTAGAGTGTCCCCGGGGTGGGGGTGGAGTGTCCCTCCCTTCACGACAGAGGTGACAGGAGAGAGGGAGGGAGTTGGAGGTAAGTGAGTGGGTGAGGGGTGGCCGTTGAGGGAGAAGCAGGGGAGGGCAGTCCCCGGGGTGGGAATGGAGTGTCCCTGGGAGTGGAGGTGGAGTGTCCCCTCCCTCCGCGACAGAGGTGACAGGAGAGATGGAGGGAGTTGGAGGTGAGTGAGTGGCTGAGGGGCGGCCATTGAGGGAGGGGCAGCAGAGGGCAGGCCCCAGGGGTGGGGGTGGAGTGTCCCCGGGGTGGGGTAGAGTGTCCCCTCCCTCCGTGACAGAGGCAACAAGAGAGAGGGAGGGAGTTGGAGGTGAGTGAGTGAGTGAGGGGCGGCCATTGAGGGAGGGGCAGCAGAGGGCAGGCCCCAGGGGCGGGGGTGGAGTGTCCCCGGGGTGGGGGTGGAGTGTCCCTCCCTCCCTCCACGACAGAGGCAACAGGAGAGAGGGAGGGAGTTGGAGGTGAGTGAGTGGGTGAGGGGCGGCCGTTGAGGGAGGGGCAGAAGAGGGCAGGCCCCGGGGGTGGAGTGTCCCCTCCATCTGTGACAGAGGCGACAGGAGAGAGGGAGTTGGAGGTGAGTGAGTGGGTGAGGGGTGGCCGTTGAGGGAGGGGCAGAAGAGGGCAGGCCCCAGGGGTGGAGTGTCCCCTCCCTCCGTGACAGAGGCGACAGGAGAGAGGGAGTTGGAGGTGAGTGAGTGGGTGAGGGGCGGCCGTTGAGGGAGAGGCAGGGGAGGGCAGGCCGCCTGCCCGCCCTCTCTCCCTCTCTCCTACAGGGCTCATTTGCATGTTTAAAGGGGACGCGCCCAGTTCCAAGGCATGCGCCTTCTTTGGAGCCCTCAGGAGGGTTCAAGGCGAGAGGCCGCTCTGGGTGGGATGGGAGGACGGCCTTTCCCTTCATGTCTTGGTATGATTTGGGGGAGGATGGATGATGGGATTGGCATTACTTTCAAGCGCTTCAGCTCCCACAGGCCACTGACCCCCACCAATGACAGAATAGGGCCACACTTGGCACACACACCCACACACCCCATTACCCACTTTACGTCCTGTTGCAATTTGGAGGGGGATGGACCATGGATGATGGGACTTGCAGTACCTTCACCCGATTGACTTTCCACAGAACATTGCGGCCCCCACAAATTACAGGCTTTACCAAACTTGGTAAACAGACCCCTCATGACTCATTTTACGTCATGGTGCAGTGTGCGGGAGGACTGTCCATGGATGATGGGACTTGCAGTACCTTCACTCACTTCCTGAGACCACTGTGACCCACAGCAACTAACGATAAAGACTAAACTTGGCACACAGAGCCCCCGTGACTAACTCGACATCTTGGTGTGGCTTGCGGGAGGATGGACCATGCATGGATGATGGGACTTGCAGTACCTTCACTCACTTCCTGAGACCACTGCGGCCCTCATTCACTTACTGATAAAGACTAAACTTGGCACACAGAGCCCCCATGACTAACTCGACATACTGGTGTGGTTTGGGGGAGGATGGGCCACGGATGATGGGACTTGCAGTACCTTCACTCAATTCAGGAGGCCACTGCGGCCCTTATTCACTTACTGATGAAGACTAAACTTGGCACACAGACCCTCCCTGATCCATTCTACATCCTGTTGCAGTTTGGAGGGGGATGGGCCACGGATGATGGGACTTGAAGTACTTTCACTCACGACCTGAGACCACTGCAATCCTCATCCAATGACAGATCAAGACCAAACTTGGCACATAGAGCCCCCACTCTACATCCTAGTCTGGTTTCTGGGACGATGGACCATGGACAATGGGACTTCCAGTACCTTTGCTCACTTCCTGAGACCACTGCGACCCACACCAATGACTGATGAAGACCAAACTTGTCACGCAGAGCCCCCATGACCCACTTTACATCTTGGTGCGGTTTGGAAGAGTCTGGACCATGGATGATGGGAATTACAGTATTCACTCACCTCTTGAAACTATTGCAACCCACACCAATGATCAAGATCAAAATTGGCATACAGAGCCCCCATGACCCACTCTACATTCTAGTCTGGTTTCTGGGACGATAGACCATGGACAATGGGACTTCCAGTACCTTCACTTACACTTTGTCACGACTGAGAAAAGTTGTTCTTTGGATCCAGGGGACAATAATGCGACGGGGCAGTCAATGACATGCAGATAGACAAGGGGAGACCACATTTGGATTTGCCACAAGTTTATGTAACTTTTATTGAAGCAGTAAAGATAACAATCACTTTGAACATAAAGGCATAAAAAGGAACACAATGTCATAAATCAGGTTAATATGCAAGTATTTCAAAAGAAACACAGAATCACGTTGAACATTTAAACCAGTGCTGCCCAGGAAGTCGACCGCGATCGACAAGTCGATCCCGGGACCAAAGGAGGTCGATCCCAGCTGGATGGGGTGCTTCTCAGAGGGGGCGGAGCCAGGCCGTGCTAAGCCTCCCCCAGCTGCACTCCCAGCAGCTGCTCCAGCCTTGAGGAGGGCAGGGCCAAGCCAGCCTTGTGCTAGCTATGTCACCACTGGCTTGGCATTGCCATCCTCAAGCCTGGAGAAGCTGCTGGGAGCTCCAAAGCCAGAGGGGATGGGGCGGGGCTTGGTGCAGCCTGGCTCCGCCCCCCTCTGGCTTCAGCTCTACCAGCAGCTTCTCAGGCTTGAGGATGGCTGTGCCAAGCCAGCCTTGTGCTAGCTATGTCACCGCTGGCTTGGCATTGCCATCCTCAAGCCTGAGAAGCTGCTGAGCTCCAAAGCCAGAGGGGAGGGGCGGGCTTGGTGCAGCCTGGCTCTGCCCCCTCTGGCTTCATCTCTACCAGCAGCTTCTCCAGGCTTGAGTGCCAAGCCAGCCTTGTGCTAGCTATGTCACCGCTGGCTTGGCATTGCCATCCTCAAGCCTGGAGAAGCTGCTGGGAGCTCCAAAGCCAGAGGGGAGGGGGCGGGGCTTGGTGCAGCCTGGCTCTGCCCCCTCTGGCTTCATCTCTACCAGCAGCTTCTCCAGGCTTGAGGATGGCAGTGCCAAGCCAGCCTTGTGCTAGCTATGTCACCGCTGGCTTGGCATTGCCATCCTCAAGCCTGAGAAGCTGCTGGGAGCCCAAAGCCAGAGGGGAGGGGCGGGGGGCTTGGTGCAGCCTGGCTCTGCCCCCTCTGGCTTCATCTCTACCAGCAGCTTCTCCAGGCTTGACAATGGCAATGCCAAGCCAGCCTTGTGCTAGCTATGTCACCACTGGCTTGGCATTGCCATCCTCAAGCCTGGAGAAGCTGCTGGGAGCTCCAAAGCCAGAGGGGAGGGGGCGGGGCTTGGCGCGGCCTGGCTCCGCCCCCCTCTGGCTTCAGCTCTACCAGCAGCTTCTCTAGGCTTGAGGTTGGCAGTGCCAAGCCAGCCTTGTGCTAGCTATGTCACCGCTGGCTTGGCATTGCCATCCTCAAGCCTGGAGAAGCTGCTGGGAGCTCCAAAGCCAGAGGGGATGGGGCGGGGCTTGGTGCAGCCTGGCTCTGCCCCTCTGGCTTCAGCTCTACCAGCAACTTCTCTAGGCTTGAGGATGGCAATGCCAAGGCAGCCTTGTGCTATGTCACCACTGGCTTGGCATTGCCATCCTCAAGCCTGGAGAAGCTGCTGGGAGGTCCAAAGCCAGAGGGAAGGGGGCGGGGCTTGGCGCAGCCTGGCTCCACGCCCCTCTGGCTTCAGCTCTACCAGCAGCTTCTCTAGGCTTGAGGATGGCAGGGCCAAGCCAGCCTTGTGCTATGTCACCACTGGCTTGGCATTGCCATCCTCAAGCCTGGAGAAGCTGCTGGGAGGTCCAAAGCCAGAGGGGAGGGGGTGGGGCTTGGCGCAGCCTGGCTCCGCCCCCTCTGGCTTCAGCTCTACCAGCAGCTTCTCTAGGCTTGAGGTTGGCAGTGCCAAGCCAGCCTTGTGCTAGCTATGTCACCGCTGGCTTGGCATTGCCATCCTCAAGCCTGGAGAAGCTGCTGGGAGCTCCAAAGTCAGAGGGGAGGGCGGGGCTTGGCGCAGCCTGGCTTCCGCTCTCCCAGCAGCTTCTCCAGGCTTGAGGATCGCAGTGCCAAGCCAGCCTTGTGCTAGCTATGCCACCACTGGCTTGGCACTGCCATCCTCAAGCCTGAGAAGCTGCTGGGAGGTCCAAAGCCAGAGGGGATGGGGCGGGGGCTTGGTGCAGCCTGGCTCCGCCCCCTCTGGCTTCAGCTCTACTAGCAGCTGCTCCAGCCTTGAGTGCCAAGCCAGCCTTGTGCTAGCTATGTCACCACTGGCTTGGCATTGCCATCCTCAAGCCTGGCAGGGCTTAGCGTGGCCTGGCTCCGCCCCCTCTGGCTTCAGCACACACACACACACACAGCAAACAATTATCAAGCAATCATCATGAAAAAAGGAGCTTACACATGCACATGCACACACACATGCATACACTCATTCTGCATCCATACTTACATACATACACAGAGGTAGAAAGTGTCCCCTCCCTCATATCGCTGGCCAGGCGAATTGGGAAGATGGACGACTCTTTCCCCGGGTAGAGAATCGACAAAATGCCCTCTCAAACCCCATAGTTTTTATCCTCTTTTGGCTCTTGTATCATCCATGGTCAAACGTAACCATCATTAATTATTTCCGCCTCCGTCCATAGCGGAGCATGGCAGTTTCCTATTCTTAGCCACATTCTGTTATTATTAATTACCTTATTCTTTCAATCAGGTAGCGTTCTGTTCTACCTTCAAGCTTGGATAATTCTCTGCTTTCAATGCCAAGATCTAGGAAATCCCGCTTCCTTTTGCCAAGCCAAACCCCTCCCAAGATGCACTGCAAAGACTCCATGTTTCTCTGGCCTATCTGACACAACCTTGGTTCTTACAGAAAGTTACACACTTCAGCCAAACTCCTTCACACATACCATGCTATTCTCACACTTTGTTGATAAAGTTGCAGTAATTACCATTAAAATTGATACGTTTCTAATTTATTTTTTCCGTTTCGGGAGCATCTTGAGAAACTGCTAATTTCTAATGAAGAAAATAAAATACGTTGATAATGATGTTTGCGATTAACCACATGGAGTGGCTGGAAAGGAAACTACACCAGAATTGTTTATTTGAAACTTATCTAAGAACATAAGAGCATAAGAAGAGCCATGCTGAATCGGGCCTCAGCCCATCTAGTCCAGCATTCTGTGTCACACAGGGGCCCACTCGTTGTACACGGGGATCTCTAGCAGACAGGAGGGCAAAACCTCACCTGCTCCCGACCCCCACAACCAGTGCCCGGGGAAAATCCTGCCTGCCTCCATCAACACAGAGGTGGCACTTGGATGTCCGTTTCAGTAGCTACTGATTCCCTTGGTATCCATGAATCTGTCTAATCCTGCCTTGAAGCTGTCCAGGCTGACCGCTGTCACAACCTCCTCTGGAAGTGAGTTCCATGACCCAATGACCCTCTGGGTGAAGAAATATTTCCCTTTGTTTGTCCTAACTTTCCTACCTTGGAGCTTCAGGGAGTGCCCTCTAGTCCTAGTGTTTTGTGGCAGAGAAAATATTTTTTCTTTATTCACCTTTTCTATCCCATGCATGATTTTATACACTTCGATCAAGTCACCTCTTAGACGCCGTCTTTCAAGGCTGAAAAGACCAAGGCGTTGCAACCTGGTTTCATAAGGGAGCCGGTCCATCCCTTGGATCATTCTTGTTGCCCTTTTCTGTACCTTTTCCAGTTCCGTTATATCCTTCTTAAGGTGCGGAGACCAGAATTGTACATAGTACTCCAAATGTGGCCTCACCATAGATTTGTAGAGAGGCAATACAACATTTGCCGACCTATTTTCGATTCCCTTCCTGATCATGCCAAGCATAGATTTTGCTTTTTTCATTGCTGCTGCGCACTGGGTTGACAGCTTCATTGAGCTGTCCACCAAAACCCCAAGATCCCTTTCCTGGTTTGTCTCAGAAAGCTTTGATCCCATCAGTTGATAAGTGTAGTTGGGGTTCTTTGCCCCGATGTGCATGACTTTACACTTGTTTAGGTTAAAATGCATTTGCCACTTTGTTGCCCATTCGCTCAATTTCGAGAGATCTTTCTGGAGCTCTTTACAGTCAGTTTCATTTTTAACTACCCTGAACAATTTAGTGTCGTCTGCAAACTTTGCTACCTCACAATTTACTTCTACATCCAGATCATTTATGAATAAATTAAAAAGTAACGGACCCAAAACTGAACCTTGGGGTACGCCACTTCTCACCTCTTTCCACCCAGAGAAGTGTCCGTTTATTACCACCCTTTGTTTCCTACAGTTTAGCCAGGTTCCAATCCAGGACAAGACCTGTCCCCTGATTCCATGGCTGAAGAGCTTATTTAGGAGCCTTTGGTGAGGGACTTTGTCAAAAGCCTTTGGAAAGTCAAGGTAAACAATATCGACTGGGTCCCCTTTATTTATGTCTGGGCTGTCCAACTTCTTCCGACCCAAGGGCCGGAAGAAGTGTCACTGATCACCTCGGGGGGGCCGGAGGTGATCAGTGAGCGCGGGGCGGGGCCTCTCGCAGGGGCGGGGCGGGGAGGGGCCGACGCTCTCGTAGCCCCTCCTCTTTCCCCCGCTCGCACCGCTCCTCGGATCCCGGGCGGCAGGCGCGAGCGGGAGAAGCAGGAGTGGCTACAGGGGAAGAAGGCAGCCGGCTTCCTCCGTAGCCACTCCTGCTTCTCCCCGCCGCACTGCTCCTCGGATCCCAGGGGCAGGCGCGGCGGGAGAAGCAGGAGTGGCTACAGGGAAGAAGGCAGCCGGCTTCCTCCGTAGCCACTCCTGCTTCTCCCCGCCGCACTGCTCCTCGGATCCCAGGGGCAGGCGAGCGGGGAGAAGCAGGTGGCTACAGGGGAAGAAGGCAGCCGGCTTCCTCCGTAGCCACTCCTGCTTCTCCCTCGCACCGCTTCCCCACCGTCGGGCGGCTATCTCCGAGCCAAGGCGGGGGAGAGAGGCGAGGCGCGGGAGACGCCCCGCAGCTGTCCCTTCCTCCTAAAGCCGTGACATGCCGGCTTCCTCAGAAGGGCGAAGCAACCGAAACGCCCTTCTGAGGAAGCCGGCATGTCACGGCCTTAGGAGGAAGGGACGAGCTGGTGGGGAGCCTCTCCCCACGGCGCCCCTCTCCCCGCCGCTGGAGACGCCGCCCGACGCGGTGGGAAGGAGAGAGGAGGCGGGCAGGAGGAGGAAGAGAGCTGGCTTCTCCTCCCTGCACCGCCCCTGTCCCCCCTCACCGGCGCCTATGCAAACCGGTTTGCATTGGCGCCGGTGAGAGAGGGACGGAGGGGGCGGTGCAGGGAGGAGGATCTGGCTCACTTCCTCCGCCCTGCCCCGCCGCCCCCCCCCCGGCCGCCATTTTTAAAAAAAAAAATTTACATTTTTTTAAAAATTAAAATGGCGGCCGGGGCATAGCCGGGCCGTGTCCAACAGGCTAGGGGCCGTACGGCCCCCGGGCCCAGTTGGACAGCCCTGATCTATGTGTTTATTTACACCCTCAAAGAATTCTATCAAGTTAGTAAGACATGACTTGCCTTTGCAGAAACCATGTTGATTTTCCTTCAGCAATGCCTGTTCTTCTATGTGCTTAGTAATATTTTCTTTAATAATGGTTTCCATCACTTTGCCTGGAACTGAGGTTAGACTAACTGGCCTATAATTTCCTGGATCACCCTGGATCCTTTCTTGAAGATCGGAGTTACATTTGCCTCCCTCCAGTCCTCGGGTACAGTGCCTGATCTTAGAGAAAGGTTATATATTTTGGCTAGAATTTCAGCAATTTCACACTTGAGTTCCTTAAGAACTCTGGGGTGGATGCCATCTGGCCCTGGTGATCTCTACATATTATTATATCTATAACTTTATTATCTCTCTATCTCTATCTCTATATATAATAAAAGGCAATGTTTGTATGTGTGTATGTGTGTAGGTATGTACAGTATGTATGTGGCAGCGTTCTGATTGGCTCCCGGCGTCTACATTCTGGCAACATGATTGGTTGCTATTGAGGGAGAATTTGCATAACGCCTCTATTGGCCAGCCAACATGAACATTCCGACACTCTAAACTGGCAGAGGGGGTAAGGCAAAGGCCTGAGGCAGTCAGGCATAGTGGGAGTTTCAGACCAAAACACTTTGCAACCCCTTTGCGACCCCAAACAATGAAAGAACAAGACCAAACTTGGCACACAGAACCCTCAAGACCCACTCTACATCCTGGTGCAGTTTGAGGGAGGTTGGACCATGGATGACAGGACTTGCAGTACTTTAACTCACTTGCTTAGAGCACTCTGGCCCACACCATAGAAGGATCAGGACCACACTTGGCACACAGATGCCCACTGGCCCACTTTACAACCTGGTGCGGCTTAGGGCAGAATGGGCCACAAATGGGATTTGCAGTACCTTCACCTGATTCATTTCCCACAGAACATTGTAGCCCCTACAAATCACAGACCAGGCCCAAACTTGGCACACAGAGTACCCATGACCCACTCTACATCCTGTTGCAGTTTTGAGTGCGACGAACCACAGAGGATGGGACTTGAAGTACCTTCACTCACTTTCTGAGACCACTGCGACCCTTATCCAATTACCAAAAAAGAACAAGCTAGGCACACAGAGCCCACATGACCCATTCTACATCCTGGTGCAGTTTCGAATAAGAGCAACCATGGATGATGGGCCTTGAAGTACCTCCACTCACTTCCCTAGAACACTCCAACCCTCACCCAATGACTGATCCAGACTAAACTTGGCACACATAACCGCTATGACCCCCGCTATGACAGACAACGGATTATGAGATTTGTAGTACTTTCACACCCTTCGGTTCCCACAGACCTCTGCGGCCCCCAACAAAGACTGATAAAGACCAAACTTACCACACAGAGCTCCCATGACCCACTCTACATCCTATTGCAGTTTGGAGGAGGGCAGACCATGGATGATGGGACTTGAAGTACCTCCAATCACTTCCCGAGACCGCTGCAACCCTCATCCACTGACTGATCAAGACCAAACTTGGCACACAGAGCCCCCATGACCCACACCACATCCTGCTTCAGTTTGGAAGACATTGGACCACAGATGATGGGACTTGAAGTACCTTCACTCACTTCCTGAGACCACTGTGAGCCTAATAAACAACTGATAAGGACCAACCTTGGCACACAATGCCTTTCTCAATTAACCCGGGCAGGGCCGGGTCCCCAAGCTAGTCTATACAATAAAAGTCAGTGTATGTATGTATGTGGGAGGCAATGTAATTTTGGGGCTGAATAATATATATCTCTATACATTGCAATCTTACATTATATTATAAATTTTATATGCGGTTCGTTTAAATGTCTTAGAGAGTCTCTCTGGAGTCAAATACCATTGTTCTCTCCAGTATGAATTCTATGATGTTTACGTAGATGTGAACTTGTAGTATAGCTCTTTCCACACTCCAGGCATTTATAGGGTTTCTCCCCAGTGTGAGTCCTGTGATGTAAACGTAGAGATGCACTGCGAGTGAAGCTCTTTCCACACTCCAGGCATGTATAGGGTTTCTCCCCAGTGTGAATCCTTTGATGTTTGCGTAGAGCTGAATTCGTAGTATAGCTCTTTCCACACTCCACGCATTTATAGGGTTTCTCCCCAGTATGAGTACTTTGATGTGAACATAGATTTTCATTTTTAAAGAACCTCATTCCACACTCCAGGCATATGAACGGTTTCTCCCTAGTGTGAGTTTTTTGATGTGAACGGAGACGTGAACTGTCAGTGAAGCTCTTTCCACACTCCAGGCATGTATACGGTTTCTCCCCAGTGTGAATCCTTTGATGTAAACGTAGAGCTGAACTCGTAGTATAGCTCTTTCCACACTCCAGGCATTTATAGGGTTTCTCCCCAGTGTGAATCCTTTGATGTGAACGTAGATTTCCATTTTTAAAGAACCTCATTCCGCACTCCAGGCATATGAATGGTTTCTCCCCAGTGTGAGTTTTTTGATGTGAACGGAGGCCTGAACTGTCAGTGAAGCTCTTTCCACACTCCAGGCATGTATAGGATTTCTCCCCCGTGTGAGTCCTTTGATGTGAATGTAGACCTGCAAGCTGAGTGAAGCTCAGTCCACACTTCAGGCATTTATAGGGTTTCTCCCCAGTGTGGGTTTTGTTATGTGAACGGAGACCTGAATTCCAACCAAAGCTCTTTCCGCACTCCAGGCATTTATAGGGTTTCTCCCCAGTGTGAGTCCTTTGATGTTTACGTAGATTTCCACTCTCATTGAAGCTCAGTCCACACTCCAGGCATGTATAGGGTTTCTCCCCAGTGTGAATCCTTTGATGTTTACGTAGAACTGAATTCGTAGTATAGCTCTTTCCACACTCCTGGCATTTAAAAGACTTCTCCCCAGTGTGAGTACTTTGATGTGAATGTAGATTTCCATTTTTAGACCCAGTGTGGGTTTTGTGATGTGAACGGAGACCTGAACTCCGAGCAAAGCTCTTTCCGCACTCCAGGCATGTGAAGGGTTTCTCCCAGTGTGTGTCCTTTGATGTGAACGTAGACCTGAACTGTGAGTGAAGCTCTTTCCGCACTCCAGGCATGTATAGGGTTTCTCCCCAGTGTGAGTCCTTTGATGTTTACGTAGATTTCCACTCTCATTGAAGCTCAGTCCACACTCCAGGCATGTATAGGGTTTCTCCCCAGTGTGAATCCTTTGATGTTTACGTAGAACTGAATTCGTAGTATAGCTCTTTCCACACTCCAGGCATTTAAAAGACTTCTCCCCAGTGAGAGTACTTTGATGTGAATGTAGATTTCCATTTTTAGAGAACCTCATTCTGGAAATGGGGTCAAGAATTCAAAAAGATGAGAGCATTTCTTCTTCCTACATTTTCGGTTTCCTTATTGCACCCAAGAAGTGTCTTGACACAATCCTCATTTCCCTGGTCAAGAAAGAAGGAAAAGGTCAATCATGAAAGCCAGAAACCTTATTTGCCCCCAAAGTTTCCCCCTTTACTTTCAGGGAGCAGGGCGGGAGAAAAGTCTTGATCCATCATGAGGAGCTGCAGGGGTATCATGGAATTAGTGAAGGTAGTGCAAGTCCCATCATCTGTGGCCCACCCTCTTCCAAACAGCAGGAGGATGTAGAGTGGGTCATGGGGGCTCTGTGTGCTAAGTGTGGTCTTGTTCCTTCATTAGAAGGCGTTGGAGTGGTATCATGGAAGTAGTGAAGGCACTGCAAGTCTTATCATCTGTGGTGCAGCCTCCTCCAAAGTGCAGCAGGTCATGGAGGCTCTGTGTGGACATTTGGGTCTGTATGATTGGATGAGGGTCACAGTGGTCTTAGGAAGTTAGTGAAGGTACTTCAAGTCCCATCATCCCTGGCCCCCTCCCTCAAACTGCACCAGGATGTAGAGTGGGTGTGGGGGGGCTGTGCAGCAAGTGTGGTCTTTTTCTGTGTTTTAAGGGGCCTAGTCAGGAGAAAGAAAAGTAAGTCTGACTGTGAAAGAAATCAGGCTGAGGCCTAGCCAGGAGAATCAAGTGGAGGAAGTGCTGCTGTGTGTGGAGGGTGAGGCCGAAAGAAAGCCTGTTTGTAAAGTACTGTCTGGGAGAGCTTTGAGAATAGGGAAGGAGGAATGATGGCCAATCAGAACCGGTGTAGGAAATGCTGTCTCTGTGCCAACCAATCATGGTGTTTGAGGCAATGGTGTCGAATCAGAGGTGGTTTAGCAATGAGGCAATGGTGGCCAATCAGAGGGGGTTTAGCAAATTCTGCCACTGTGGCAACCAATCCTGATGTTTGAATGTAGAGGGTGGGATTTGAGAGACCGGGAACCAATCAGAATGTTGGCACATTCAAACATACATACAAACTTTCCACTTTATTATATACTAGCTGTACCCGGCACGCGTTGCTGTGCCCTATTTAGGAGATGCGAGAAAGTCTGAGTATGTAAGGGTTGGAATTGATGTTACTTGTGGTCTTGGTGGGGTCATGGCTGTGTCGTTGTGGGTTGTTCTGGTGGGTGGGATGTTGAAGTCCTGGGGAGTTGTCGGTGTGTGGTGTTGCTGGCGTTCTGCAGGGCTTGTGGATATACAATGTTTTTTGTCTTTCTGTCTGCTGTGTTGATGTAGAGGTTGATGCTTGTGGGGGTGGGGTACTTTGGAAGTGAGTGGAGGTACTTGAAATCCCATCATCCATGGCATGCCCTCCTCTAAACTGCAGTTGGATGGAGTGTGGGTCATGGGGGCACTGTGTGCCAAGTTTGGTCTTTATCGGCCTTGGTTCTGGGCCACAGTGGTCTGTGGGGAATGAAGGGTTTGAAAGTACTACAAATCCCATAATCCATGGAGGTACATCAAATCCCATAAACCATGGTCCACCCTCCTCCAAACTGCAGTAGAATGTACGTGGGTCATAGGGGCTCTGTGTGCCAAGGTAGGTTACTGTAAATTCAGGCCATACACAATGTCCCATGAGCTGAGGCCTAGTCAGGAAAATCAAGTTAATGAAGCCTTACTGTCAATTTGGAGCTTAAACAGCATCCCATTAAGTGAGTCCTAGTCAGGGAAATCATGTTAATGAAGCCTTACTGTCAATTTTGGGTGTGGTCTGTGATTTGTAGGGGTTTAAATTTTCTGTGGGAAGTGAATTGGGTGTTCGTGTTGGCGACTGCCTCAGGCCTTTGCCTTATCCTCCTCTGCCAGTTTAGAGGGTCGGAATCTTCATGTTGGCTGGCCAATAGAGGCGTTATGCAAATACTCCCTCACTGCAACCAATCATGTTGTCAGAATGTGGAGGCTGGGAGATTTGCTGGTGGCCGCAAAGGACGCTGGGAAATGTAGGTTTTTTTGTATCGTTGTTTTGGAGGCCTTCTAGGTTTTGGGGGGGGAAAGTTTCTTTGCTTAAAACCTACCTTGCCTGAGGCCTATTTCTGTTGCCAAATTTGGTGTTTCTGCCTTGGATGGTTTCTCTGTCTATGGCAGTCGTTCCATGACGGGACCTCCTTTATATAATAGTAGCTGAACCCGGCACGCGTTGCTGTGCCCTATGTTGGTGATGTGAGAATGTCAGGGTATGTATGGTTTTGGAGTGTTGTGAGCATGTTTGTTGTGTGTATTTGTATGTGTGTTTATGTGTGTTTATTGTTGAATGTGTATATGCTGTTTTGGGGGTTTGTGTGCATGTGTGTGTTGTGGTATTGTTGTGTGTGTTTTTTGTGTGTGTTTGTATATATATGTGTGTGTGTGTGTGTAGTTCTTGGTTTGTGTGTTTGTATTTGTGTGTAGTTATCTGTGTGTGTTTTGTGTTTGGTTACGTGTATATATATGTGTGTGTTTGTATATGTATATTTATGTATGTGTATATATGGAGAGGTGGGGATGTGTGTATATTTGTGTATGTATTAGTGTGGATGTGTATATTTAGTTGTGTGGAGATTTTGGTGTTTGTATGTGGTTGTGTTGTTATATGTGTTTTTATGTGGGTTTTTAAATGTTGTTTTGTTTGTATGTGTGTGTGTGTGTGTGTATGTGTAGAGGACGCCGCCGAAGAGGATCCGCTCGTTTTCCTTACCCCGCGGCCCTCTCCTCGGTCTTGTTTCAGCTGTTCGAAGAGGAGGGCGCTGCGAGATGCGGCTCCCCCTCGGCCTCGTCCCCGGGCAGCGGAATGGAGGGGGCGGAGGGGTTGGAGGAAGCGGGCATGGCGGAGAAGGCGGGGACTACGGGACTCCCACAATGCTCTTCGTGGGCATTGTGGGCTACTTCCTGTGTTATTTCCGGCCGGCAGTGGGAAAGGCGTTCCCGCGACCCGCCATGTGGCGCCTGGAAAGTAAGTCAACTACACCTCCCAGAAGGCTCAGCGCCGGTTGCTGGGAAACGGGCCGTCGCGGAGCCTTCTGGGAGGTGTAGTTGACTTACCTTCCAGGCGCCGCATGGAGGCGGGTCGCGGGGACGCCTTTCCCGCTGCGTTCTCGGCGTCTGTAGGCGGCTGCCTTAGTGTTTTGGACCCGGGCCGCGGCGCCGGGGGGGGCCGTCTGTCCCTCTCCTCGGGGCCAAGGATGCGGCGGAGAAGGCGGACAAGGCGGCAGCCGGGTGTCCCGTGTTCAGGAGCGGCGTTGAAGCGGCGGAGGTGGGTGGGGTGGGAGGGAGGAGGAGGGCCGGGGCCAAGGGGAGGCAGGGTGGGAAGGTTGTGTTGGAGGAGGAGGAGGATGTGCGGAGCGTTGTGGCGTGGATCGGCGGAGGAGGTGGGCATGGCGGCGGTGGCACGGGGCCGGGTTCTGGAGTGTATGCTGGGTTTTGTGACGTGTTGTTGGCGGCCATTTTGTGTTTCTGTGGTATTTGCGCATGCGTAGCAATGTTTTTTTGGGGCATGTTTTGGGGGTGTTCTGTTGGTTTTTGGGTTGTTTTTGTGGGTGGGTGATGTACCTCGTGGTGGGGATGAGTGGCCCAGGGTTTTGTTGTGTGTGTGGGGAATGTAGTTTTGGCGTGCATTTGCCCCGTTGCACGACCATTTCCCTTTTATATATATAGATATAGAAGATATAGATAGATATAGATATAGACAGAAGATAGATAGATATAGATAGATAGAAGATTTGATTGATGAGGTTAGCTGGTTATCGGGTAGGATAGTTGTTAGAGTTTGGAATGGGTGAGGCATTTAGGGGATGTTACGTTGTACCTTGGTTCCACGCAAGAGGAAATGGGTAGGATTAGGATGCTAGTTTAGGGATAGAAGCAATGGGTGAGCGCACACACAGGTTCAAGAGGGAACATGTGCCCACAGGACAGAGAGGGAGCACCATGTCAGGGCCTAGTCTCCCAGCCTGGGGATGGAGGCTGGGAATCTGGGGCCTGACACAACAAACATCGGATAAACACCTGTTTTGCCTGGCCCTGAGAAGAAACGCTCTGGGAGCAGGGCGGGAGAAAAGCGCGGGCTACTGATGGGAGGGAATGCCCGTTTGAAAATGTGGGAGTTTGCTATAAAGGAATGTGCTTCTGCTTCGAGGCCCACTTTCGGCTTAAAGCTTGTTCTTGATACACTCAGTAAAGTTCATTAATGATATCCGGAGCTGTTTCTCGTTGGTCATTTTTGGAGCGGCTGTTGTGGTTCATGTTGTGGTTCTATATATACTGTATACCTAATGTAGCTTTTTAAAAGAGACTGGATGGCCATCCGTCGGGGGTGCTTTGAATTCAATTTTCCTTCTTCCTGGCTGAATGGGGTTGTACTGGGTGGCCCCATGAGGTCTCCTCCAACTCTAGGATTCTAGGATTCGATCTCTCTCTATTTCTCTATCTAAAAGTCAGTGTTTGTATGTGGGTATGGACGTGGGTTTGCGTGTATCTGGCAGCTTTCTGATTTCCTCCCACTGACACAGGCCACTGCAACCTCCACAAATAATTGATCTGGACAAAACCTGGCAAACATTCCCCATGACCCACTTTATGTCCTGGTGCAGTTTGGGGGAGGATGGGCCACAGATGATGGGATGTGCAGTTCTTTCACCTGATTCGGCTCCCACAAACCACTGCAGGCCTCACAAATAATGGACCTGGACCAACTTTGGCATACAGACGCCCCATGACCCACTTTAGGTCTGAGTGCGGTTTAGGGGAGGATGGACAATGGATGACGGGAGCTGCAGTATCTTCACTCATGTCATGAGACTACTGTGACCTCCAACAATGATAGATCAGGACTAAACTTGGCACACAGAGCTTGCATCACCCACTCTCCATCCTGGTGCAGTCTAGGGGAGGATGGACTATGGATGATAGGACTTGCAGTACCTTCGCTCACTTCCTGAGACCCTCATCCAATTACTGATAAAGACCAAACTTGGTACACAGACACCATGACTTACTCTGCATCCTGGTGAAGTCTGGAGGAGGATGGACCTTGGATGATGGGACTTGGATATGGGAGTTTTAGTTTACCTGCACCCACTGAACCCAGCTGACATTGGATCTAGGCCAGGGGCCGGTGGATGTGCGCTCCCAAGACGGAGGGGACGAAAGGCAAGCTCCAAAGGCGCCCCCGATAGCCTCGCCATGCGGGGAGCCTTTGTAGCTCGCCCTTCGCTCCCTCTGAAGGCGGAAGGGGTGAAAGGCAAGCTGCAAAGGCGCCCCGGATGGCCTCGCCATGAGGGGAGCCTTTGCAGCTCGCCCTTCGCCCCCTCCGAAGACAGAAGGGACGAAAGACAAGCTGCAAAGGCGCCCCGGATGGCCTCGCCATGAGGGGAGCCTTTGGAGCTCGCCCTTCACCCCCTCCGAAACCGGAAGGGCGCCTCGCCATCCGGGGCGCCTTTGGAGCTCGCCCTTCGCCCCCTCCGAAGACGGAGGGGGCGAGAGGCGAGCGGTGTGCTTCTCCTGTGCGTGCCTTTGCCTCCAGGCTCCTCCACCTGACCCCCTGCAGGATGAGGAGGAGCCAACCAGGAGCAATTTTGGAAAGTCGGAGGGGGCGGGGCCTACTGAGGGGGCCCAGTGAGCCACATGCAACTGACAAAAGAGCCATATATGGCTCGCGAGGCATAGGTTCCCGACTAATCTAGGTTATGCTTGAAGCACAGGCAAACAATGCCTTTCTCCAATAACCTGGGCACTGCCGGGTCCCCAAGCCAGTTGAAGAATAAAAATAACTTCAGAAAAAGCATTAAAAAGTTCAAAAGTAGTATAGTGTATTGTCCTTAAAAAGAGTGACTTAAACATGGAAAACCAGAATGCAAACATCAAATTCAGGAGATGCCTTTGTTTTGTTTTGTTTTTTAAAAAATATAATCTTTATTGGTTTTCACAAAGTAGATTAAAAGGAGATGCCTTTGTTGACAGACCCGACTCCTTCTATTGAAAGAGGATCCCCTGGATCTCCAATTCAAACACTGTTTTCACATTCCGACCTTGACTCCCTTGGGAAGCCTCGCATGAGACGGTCAGCCCCTTCCTCCGTCTGTCCTGGCACATCTCATGCAGGCTTGACCAGCCCAGAATCCTCAGCTTCACCCTGGCTAACAACACTCTCCTGTTCAAATTCCCCATGTCCTGACCCCGGGGGGTCTGCAGGATCTTGGCCACTGGGCCCTGAAACCTCAGGCAATGGAACCAGTGCAGGCTGAACACGACACCAACACTGGATTGGGACCAAACACAGACCCAACATGGCCAACTTTGGATACAGGTGGAGTTTGGGAAGGACTGACACATGATTTTGGGAACTGTCGTTCACCCACATCCTTCTGCATTTTCCAATAGGAGCATTCATAAAAACACAAAAGGAAAGGCTGAGTTTTTCCCTAATAGTGTCACACATTCCCAAACCAAATACCACAAAACACACAATGCCCTCTTCTCATAACCCAGGCACCGCCGTGTCCCCAAGCTGGTCTATAAGTCAGTGCTTGTGCTTGTATGTCTGTCTGTGGCAGCTTTCTGATTGCCTCCCACTTCCACAGGCCACTGTGACACCACGAAAGATGAAACTGCACCAAACCTGGCACACATAACCTCCATGACCCACTTTACGCCCTTGTTCAGTTTGGGGGAGGATGGACCATGGGATTTGCAGTACTTTGAATCGCTTTGGCTCCCAAAGACCACTATGACCCCTACCAATGACAGATCAGGACCAAACTTGGCACGCAGCCCCCCCCCCCAAATGACTCAGTCTACATCCTGATTCGGTTTGGAAGAATGGCCCATGGGTGATGAGATTTGCAGTAACTTCACTCACTTCCTGGCCCTCACCAATGACTGATCAAGAAAAGGCTTGGCACACAGAGTCCCCATGACCCACTTTCCACCCTGGTGCGGTTTGGGGAAGGACGGACCACAGACTATCGGACTTCCAGTACCCTCACTTACTTCTGAGACCACTGCAACCCACAGCAATGACTGATCGTCACGATATGACTTGGTGTACAGAGCCTCCATGACCCACTCTACATCCTGGTAGTTTGGAGGAGGATGGACCATGGACGATGGGACTTGGATATGGGAGTTTTAGTTTAGTTGCACCCACTGAACGCAGCTGGCACTGGATCTAGGCCAGAGGTGGGCAATTATATTTTCAAAGGGGCCACATGAGAGCCAAAAAATATTATGGAGGGCCACACCTAAAGGCTGAACTACATTCTACATCAGACCTGGGCAAACTTCGGCCCTCTCAGCATGCCTAGGAAAAGTTCTGCCGAGGACGGGTGGACGCGCCTGGCGTGAGTACGCACGGGCAAAACCCTCGCACTCGCCAGCTATGTAAGCCGGCTCCTCCTCAACCCCTCTTTTCCCCTTCCCGCTCCCTCCCCCCGTCATCACCCCCACCCCCCCAGTGCGGCGACGAAAAAGAAGGCAGGAAGCAAGAGTGCTTGTGCTGCCCTGCCTCCCTCTCCCCGTAGTGCGGCGCTGCTTGCTCCTCGCCTCCTCCTCTTCTCCCCTCCGTTGCCCGCCAGCCAGCCTGCCTGCCTGCTGGGGTCCGCCTGCTGGGGCCCTTCAGCAGGCCGGATAGAACCGACCAAAGAGCCGCATGCGGCCTGCGGGCTGTAGTTTGCCCACCCTTGATCTAGGCTAAACTTGGAGCACACTAAGGAGGGGGTGGCTGGATCGTTAATTTAAATTCTGAAACTCCAACAGGCCTCAACGATAAGCTATCAATTAACAAATTACTAATTTAATTTCCACACCTGCTTAGATCGCTATATAAACCGCTTTTCCTAAAGCATAGTGCTTTTAGCCCGGCATCTACGGATGCTGTCTGGATTTGCGGTGCCTCTGTTTTTCCACCCATTGGTATGTATTGAGACCTATGTTTTACTGTATGAATATATATAAGAGAAATGTAAAGAGCAGAACAGGTCTGTGGCAGATCCTGAAAAGTCTAGGATGTCCCCTCAAATTCCTCAAAATGATTATCCTGTTACATGAGGGCCAGCGCGGTCAAGTCATATACGGCGATGCTCTCTCGGAGCCCTTTCTCATAAATAACGGAGTGAAACAAGGTTGTGTTCTTGCACCGAATCTATTTACAATTGTCTCCAGCATGATGCTCCAAAGGGCTATGGCAGACCTTGAAGAAGAAGACGGCGTATATATACGCTATCGTACTGATGGTAGCTTGTTCAACTGAAGCCGCCTGAGGGCTCGCACTAAGACTCTAAACTATCTAGTCCGTGAGCTGCTTTTTCCCGACGATGCTGCCCTTTTCGTCCATTCAGAAGCAGCTCTGCAGCGCCTGACATCCTGCTTTGCAACAACTGCAGAGCCATTTGGGCTGGAAATCAGCCTGAAGGAAACGGAAGTCCTCTATCAGCCCGCATCACAGGAAGAACACCATCACCCCCACGTCAGCATAGGCACATCTGTGCTCAAGTCCGTTCAGCAGGTCACCTCCCTGGGAAGCATCATCTCTTCAGACGCCAAGATTGACAAAGAGTTAGATCACAGATTAGCAAAGGCATAGAGTGCATTCGGAAGGCTTCACAAAAGAGTCAGGCGCAGCAATCACCTGACGCAAAGCACCAAAATCAGTGTGTACAGAGCGATCATACGGTCTATTCTCCTCTATGGGTATGAAACATGGGTCACCTATCACCAACACCTACGACTCCTCAAATGCTTTCATCAGCGCTGTCTTCGCACAATCCTAAATATACACTGGACCGACTATGTGACGAATGTTGCTGTCCCTGAGCAAGCAGGGGTCACCAGCGTTGAGGCCATGCTATTGAGAACACAGCTGCGCTGAGCATGGAACGTTTCTAGGA
Source organism: Anolis apletophallus (assembly GCA_030556195.1). Taxonomy (NCBI): domain Eukaryota; kingdom Metazoa; phylum Chordata; class Lepidosauria; order Squamata; family Anolidae; genus Anolis; species Anolis apletophallus. Next base: position 980,901 of record JARBWK010000003.1, on the reverse strand, counting down.
TGGAGGACCACCGCCTCCCAAAGATACTACTGTATAGTGAACTCGCAAGAGAGGCGCCCCCAAAAAGAGATATAAGGACTCCCTGAAACAACATCTCAGGCTCGGCCAGATTGATCATCAACAATGGTCCACCCTGGCCTCACATCGGGAGGCATGGAGACACACTATCCACAATGCTGCGCCCTCTTTCGAGAAGACACGTCGAACGGGTCTTGAGAAACGACAACGCAGAAAGAACCACAACTTGGAAACAACATCGCCCAAGGAGACTTTCTGCTGTGCTTTCTGCAACCGAACTTGCCTATCTCAGATTGGCCTTTTTAGTCATCAACGCGCTTGTAAAAAGCATGGGATGAGTTCTTCCTAAGAATCCTCGTTCGCGAAGTAATGCCGAGATATATATTTAACAAATTGTGTTGCCCCAGGCTGTTTTCATATGGGAGCCTCAATTAGTCATTAAGATTATACTGATTATTGCATTATACTTTAGTGTGATGTTTCCTGCTGCGAGACGCCTTGAGAAGCTTAGTTGGACCACGTCCCGGGCCTAATGAAGCCCTTCGGCGAAACGAATGAGCACCAGCATTAGCTTCTTTCATTGACCAAAGGACGCCTCTTTTGTGGGATTATATACTTTACTTTATGGATTACTGACTAAAGAACTTTGAACTATATATTTGAAATACCTTGGAGTTTTATACACCTTTTTTGAGCGTCCTGGGACTGCGTCCGAGTGAGTACGGCCAAAGGAACTTTCCTTACCTATTGTGTTGCGTTCTCGCTTACTTGCACGTAAGCATTTACTTTTAAGTAGACCTATTGTATATGCCAGCACCACTCTTCGATTAATGCAGTGTTTTTCAACCTTTTTTGAGCCGTGGCACACCTTTTACATTTACAAAACCCTGGGGCACACCACCAACCAAAATGACACAAAATGACACTCTAACACAGTAATACATATAGTTAATATGTTTTTAAATGTATTTATACACTCAGTGTGAAACCTGGGCCTGTTTCGATGAACACAACATAGACATCCTGGCAGGAATGGCGGAAAGACACAAACTTCCCACACAGAACTCCCACAACCAAGAGAAAATGCTATAAGAGTTTGGTGGGCATTGACCTTGGCTTTTGGAGTTGTAGTTCACCTATATCCAGAGAGCACTGTGGACTCAAAGAATGTTGGATCAGGACCAAACTTGGTCTGAATACTCAATATGCCCAAACGTGAACACAGGTGGAGTTTGGGGAAAATAGACCTTGACATTTGGGAGTTATAGTTTCTGGGATTGATAGTTAACACAATCAAAGAGCATCCTGAACTCTTGCAACAATGGAATTGAACCCAACTTGGCCTATTGAACTCTCATTACCAACAGAAAGTACTGAAAGGGTTTGCTTGGGAATTGAGCTTGAGTTTGGAAGTTGTAGTTCACCTACACCCAGAGAGCACTGCGGACTCAAACAATGTTGTTGTTGTTGTTTGTTTTCTATCCAGAATCACAATGTTGGAAGGCGGCTCACCACTTTAATGCCCCTAAAACAGGCATGGGAAAACTCCGGCCCTCTGGGTGCTTTGGACTCCAACTCCCACCATTCCTAACAGCCACTTAAACATGGAAAACCAGAATTCCAAACATCAAATCCAGGAAACAGAAATGTCCACAACCAGGACAAGATTCAAAGATAACAAGAGTCTGTGATTCCAAAATAATCCAGGACACAAAACCAAAGACACGTGAAAACGCAGGAACAAAACACAATCTCAGTTGCCCCCATCTAGAGTCAAAATCCCCTGCCTTTTCCCTTGAGGAGCCTCCTTGTCAATCAATCTTTGAGAGTGACGCCTCTCCCGGCCAGATGTTTTTGTTGACAGACCTGACTCCTTCTCTCGAAAGAGGATCCCCTGGATCTCCCATTCAAACACTGTTTTCACATTCCGACCTTGACTCCCTTGGGAAACCTAGCACAAGGCGGCCAGCCTCTTCCTCCGCCTGTCCTGGCACATCTCAGGCAGGCTTGACCAGCCCAGAATCCAAGAGACGGAAGCGGGGGGGGGGGCCTGTCGAGCCCCGTCCTATGTGTTTACGACCTTGATATGCTGCCCTTGTCACCTCAAAGGAGACTCAAGAGTGGCTTACCAGGTATTATTATTATTGTTATTATTAACTTTATTTCTACCCCGCCGCCACCATCTCCCCGAGGGGACTCGGGGCGGCTTACATGAGGCCAAGCCCAATGACACACAATAACAACAACATAACAGCAATAATAAAACAATACAATCAATATACTGACACGCAAGCGATATAGACACAGACAATATATGCTGTGATTAGCATAGCACAATATCCGTATTATCATAGAATCCTAGAAGAGTTGGAAGAGACCACCGCCCAGTCCAGCCCCATTCTGCCAATCGAATTCAAAGCACCCCCGACAGATGGCCACCCAGCCTCTGCTTGGAAGCCTCCAAAGAAGAAAGGATGAGGCTCCACCACACTCCCTCCCTCCAAGGCAGCAGAGACTTCCACTGCTGAACAGGTCTCTCTCTCCCAGCCAGGAAGTCCTTCCTCATGATATTCAGAGGGAACCTGTAGTTTGAGGCCATGGCTGCCTGGTGTCCTCGCCTCTCTCTCTCCAGGGCGGCGGAAAGGAAGCCCCCTCCCTCCCCCTCCTCCTCCCTGGGACACCTTCCCCTCCTCACATCTTGAGACATGGCCTTCATTACGTCTCCTCTCAGCCTTCTGAGAGGCTATTGTACTCTATTGTTCTATATACCATTATATGTACCACTATTCTATATTGCACTATACCATTACATGTACTGACAATATTGTAATATACCATTATATGGTAATATTAGTAATATGAAATCTATTATATAAATGGGTTCACGTCATGTGATGTATACCTCAAACAAAGAAACCTTACTACGCAGAAACACAATACTTGCCAACAGAAATAGGCCTCAAGCAAGGTACGTTTGTAGCAAAGAAACTCCCCCCCCCAACCTAAAAGGCCCCCACAACAACGAGGAAAAATAAAACTACATTTACCAACATCCTCCGGGGCAGCCAAAGACTCACCCAGCCTCTATATTCTGAACAACATGATTGGCTGCCAATAAGGGCGGATTTGCATAACTGCTGCACTGGCCAGCCAACATGAAAATTCCAATCCACAATAAACTGCCAATCCCCAACACAAACACCCAAATCACTTCCAACCGAAAAATCACAGACCACGCCCAAAATTGACAGTAAGGCTTCATTAACTTGATTTCCCTAACTAGCCCTCACTTACTGGGAAGCTGTTTACGCTCTGAATTGACAGTAAGGCTTCATTAACTTGATTCTCCCGACTAGGCCTCAGCTCCTTGGACATTGTGTATGGCCTGAATTGACAGTAAGGCTTCATTAACTTGCTGTTCCTAACTAGGCCTCAGCTCATGGGACAATTTACAGTAACCTACCTTGGCACACAGAGCCCCGACCATGCATGATGGGACTTGAAGTACCACCATGGAAAATGGAATTTGTGGGACACTCCACCCCACCCCGGGTCTTCCTTGCCTCTGCCTCAACGGCCACCCCTCGCTCACTGACTCACCTCCAACTCCCTCCCTCCCTCCTGCCACCTCTGTTGCGGATGGAGAAAGGGGACACTCCACCCCCACCCCCGGGGGACACTCCACCCCGGGGTCTTCCTTGCCTCTACCTCAACGGCTGCCCTTCACTCACCTCCAACTCCCTCCCTCGCTCCTGTCGCCTCTGTCGTGGAGGGAGGGGGACACTCACCCCACCACTCCACCCCACCCCGGGTTTTTCCTTGCCTATCCCTCAACGGCCTCCCCTCGATCACTCACTCACCTCCAACTCCCTCCCCCTCTCCTGTTGCCTCTGTCACGGAGGAGGGGGGGCACTCCACCCCACCCCTGGGGACACTCCACCCCACCCCCTGTTTCCTTTGCCTCCCTCAACGGCCGCCCTCACTCACTCACTCACCTCCAACTCGCTCCCTCTCTCCTGTCGCCTCTGTTGCGGAGGGAGGAAGGGGACACTCCACCCCACCCTGGGGACACTCCACCCCACCCTGGGGGTTTTCCTTGCCTCTCCCCTCAACGGCCGCCCCTCGCTCACTCACACCACCCAACTCCCTCCCTCTCCTCCTGTCTCCTCTGTCGGAGGAAGGGGACACTCCACCCCACCCCTGGGGACACTCCACCCCCACCCCTGGGGCCCTTGCCTCTCCCTCAACGGCCACCCCTCACTCACTCACCTCCAACTCCCTCCCTCTCTCCTGTCGCCTCTGTCGCGGAGGGAGGGGACACTTCACCCCAAAGCTGGGGACACTCCACCCCACCCCGGGGTTTTCCTTGCCTCTCCCTCAACGGCCGCCCTCGCTCACTGACTCACCTCCAACTCCCTCCCTCCTGTCGCCTCTGTCGAGGGAGGAAGGGGACACTCCACCCCACCCCTGGGGACACTCCACCCCCACCCTGGGGTTTTCCTTGTCTCTCCCTCAACGCCACCCCTCACTCACTCACCTCCACCTCCAACTCCCTCCCTCTCTCCTGTCGCCTCTGTCGTGGAGGGAGGGGACACTCCACCCCCCCCCCGGGGGACACTCCACCCCACCCCCGGAGTCTTCCTAGCTTCTGCCTCAACGGCCGCCCCTCGCTCACTCACTCACCTCCAACTCCTCCCTCTCTCCTCCTGTCTCTCTGTCACGAGGAAGGGGACACTCCACCCCACCCTGGGGACACTCCACCCCACCCCCCTCCTTGCCTCTCCCTCAACGGCCACCCTCACTCACTCACACCTCCAACTCCCTCCCTCCTGTCGCCTCTGTCGTGGAGGAAGGGGACACTCCACCCCACCCCGGGGTTTTCCTTGCCTCTCCCTCAACGGCCACCCCTCGCTCACTCACTCACCTCCAACTCCCTCCCTCTCTCCTGTCGCCTCTGTCGCCTCTGACACTCCACCCCACCCTGGGACACTCCACCCCACCCCCGGGGTGCCCTCCTTGCCTCTTCCTCAACCCCACCACTCACTCACCACTCACCTCCAACTCCCTCTCTCTCCTGTCGCCTCTGTCGTGGAGGGAGGGGACACTGCACCCCACCCCGGGGGACACTCCACCCCCGGGGTTTTCCTTGCCTCTGCCTCAACGGTTGCCCCTCACTCCCTCACCTCCAACTCCTTCCCTCTCTCCTGTCACCTCTGTCGTGGAGGAAGGGGACACTCCACCCCCACCCCGGCGACACTCCACCCCACCCTGCCTTTTCCTTTGCCTCCCCTCAACGGCCACCCCTCACTCACTCACTCTCCCCAACTCCTCCCCTCTCTCCTCCTGTCGCCTCTGTCGTGGAGGGAGGGGACACTCCACCCCACCCTGGGGACACTCCACCCCCACCCCGGGGTCTTCCTTGCCTCTCCCTCAACGGCCGCCCCTCACTCACTCACTCACCTCCAACTCCCTCCCTCTCTCTGTCGCCTCTGTCACGGAGGGAGGGGGACACTCCACCCCACCCGGGGACACTCCACCCCACCCGGGGGTCTTCCTTGCCTCTCCCTTAACGGCCGCCCCTCACTCACTCACTCCTCCTCAACTCAACTCCCTCTCTCCTGTCGCCTCTGTCGTGGAGGAAGGGGACACTCCACCCCACCCCTGGGGACACTCCACCCTCACCCCGGGGTCTTCCTTGCCTCTCGCTCAACAGCCACCCCTCACTCACTCACTCACCTCCAACTCGCTCCCTTTCTCCTGTCGCCTCTGTTGCGGAGGGAGGTAGGGGACACTCCACCCCACCCCCGGTGTCTTCCTTGCCTCTCGCTCAACAGCCACCCCTCACTCACTCACTCACCTCCAACTCGCTCCCTTTCTCCTGTCGCCTCTGTCGTGGAGGAAGGCCATCCCTCGCTCACTCCCTCACCTCCAACTCCCTCTCTCCTGTCGGCTCTGTCGTGGAGGGAGGGGACACTGCACCCCCCCGCTGGGGGACACTCCACCCCACCCCGGGGTTTTCCTTGCCTCTCCCTCAACGGCCGCCCCTCGCTCACTCACTCACCTCAACTCCTCCCTCTCTCTGTTGCCTCTGTCGTGGAGGAGGGGACACTCCACCCCCCAAGCTGGGGACACTCCACCCCACCCAGGGTTTTCCTTGCCTCTCTCTCACTCAACGGCCATCCCCCTCTCACACTCACTCACCTCCAACTCCCTCCCTCTCTCCTGTCGCCTCTGTCGTGGAGGGAGGGGACACTCCACCCCCACCACCGGGGACACGCCACCTCCTCCCCAGGGTTTTCCTTTCCTCTCCCTCAAAAGCCATCCCCTCGCTCACTCCCTCACCTCCAACTCCCTCCCTCTCTCCTCTCTCGTGGAGGAAGGGGACACTCCACCCCACCCCGGGGACACTCCACCCCCAGGGCCTGCCCTGCGTCTCACTCAACGGCCACCCCTCACTCCCTCACCTCCAATTCCCTCTCTCCTGTCGCCTCTGTCGTGGAGGGAGGGGACATTGCACCCCCACCCCCGGGGGACACTCCACCCCCAGGGTTTTCCTTGCCTCTTCCTCAACGGCCATCCCTCGCTCACTCGCTCACCTCCAACTCCTTCCCTCTCTCCTGTCGCCTCTGTCGTGGAGGAAGGGGACACTCCACCCCCACCCCCAGGGGACACTCCACCCCACCCCGGGGTTTTCCTTGCCTCTCCCTCAACGGCCGCCCCTCGCTCACTCACTCACCTCCAACTCCCTCCCTCTCTCCTGTCGCCTCTGTCGCGGAGGGAGGGGACACTCCACCCCCACCCCGGGGACACTCCACCCCCACCCCAGGGTTTTCCCTTGCCTCTCCCTCAACGGCCGCCCCTCGCTCACTCACTCACTCACCTCCAACTCCCTCCCTCTCTCCTGTCGCCTCTGTCGCGGAGGGAGGAAGGGGACACTCCACCCCACCCCTGGGGACACTCCACCCCCACCCTGGGGTCTTCCTTGCCTCTCCCTCAACACCATACCTCACTCACTCACCTCCAACTCCCTCCCTCAATACTCCCTCTGTCGCGGAGGGAGGAAGGGGACACTCCACCCCACCCCGGGGACACTCCACCCCACCGGTGGGTGGGGGCTGCCAAAGACCACCAGGAAACACAGTATTTCCTCTTGATCAAGGGGAGGGGTCTTGTATTATATCATTGGTGGGGTTCAGAATGCTCTTTGGCTGGAGGTGAACTATACATCCCAGCCACTACAACTCTCAAATGTCAAGGTCTATTCCCCCCCAAACTCCACCAGTGTTCACGTTTGGGCCTATTGAGGATCCGTGCCAAGTTTGGTCCAGATCCATCGTGGTTTGAGCCCACACTGCTCTCTGAATGGAGGTGAACTACAACTCCCAAACTCAAGGTATTCAAGGACCACCAAACCCTTCCAGCGTTTTCTGTTTCCATCGTGGGAGGCCAAAGTTTGGTTCGATTCCATCGTTGTTGGAGTTCGGAATGTCCTTTGATTGGAGGTGAACTATAAATCTCAGCAAGACCCCGACATTAGTGCTCGATATCACCGGCTGAGATCTTTTGGCACGGCACCCAGCGTGTTAACGACCACTGGGATCACCTGTACTGATTTATGCCAGAGCCTTTGCAGTTATTGTTATTATTATTATGGGGTGGGCAAGACATGAAATGTGACTATTATTACTATTATTATTTTCTTCTGGTTGCTTCTGGTTGACCCAACAGCTATAATTAAAGGACCAAGGCAGTAACCAATCCGGCCCACCTCCCCCTGTCTGGGCATCAGCCAGCACGTCAACACCTTAAGCCAAGAGACGGCTTCCTTCCTAAGGTCAACGGAGACACTCCTTGCTGGAGTGCCTCAGCAAGCCAGAGTCCAAAAGTGGCAGGCTCAAACCCGGGGCCTTGAGCTATGGCCAAGACCGGATGAGGGTCTCACTCCTCCCGGGCACATGGGCAGCTGGGAAGTCTGTGCTTTGGCGCAGAAGAGGGAGGCAACCTTAAGCCAGTGTTTCCCAACCAGTGTGCCGGGGCACACTAGTGTGCCGTGAGCGATCATCAGGTGTGCCGTGGGAAATTGGAACACCCAGGGGGGAGTCTAGTGTGTTGAAGTATAAAAACCCTAAGACACCTACCTAGATAAAGGCACAAAATTACAACCACCCCCTTCCTCACCCGTTGCCTACTTGGTCTCTCCCTCTCCATGCATTGGGAAGGCCCGCCTCCCTTTCCCCAAGTAGAGACCTCCTCTTGCCTCCTGGGGGTTCTGTGTGGGAAGTTTGGCCCAGTTCTATCATTGGTGGGGTTCAGAATGCTCTTTGATTGTAGGGGAACTATAAATCCCAGCAACCACAACTCCCAAATGTCAAGGTCTATTTCCCCTGAACTCCATCTGCGTTCATATTTGGGCATATTGAGTATTCATGCCAAGTTAGGTCCTGATCCAAAATTGTTTGCTCTCTGGATATAGGTGAACTACAACTCCAAAACTCAAGGTCAATGCCTACCAAACTCTTATAGCATTTTCTCTTTGTTATGGGAGTTCTGTGTGGGAAGTTTGTGTCTTTCTGCCATTCCTGCCAGGATATCTATGTTGTGTCCATCGAAACAGGCCCAGGTTTCACACTGAGTGTATAAATACATTTAAAAACATATTAACTATACAGTATGTATGACTGTGTGAGAGAGTCATTTTGTGTCATTTTGGTTGGTGGTGTGCCCCAGGATTTCGTACATGTAAAAAGTGTGCCGCGGCTCAAAAAAGGTTGGGAAACACTGCCTGGGGGGGGGGGGGGTCCATGAGGAGGCAAGTGCAGGCAAGACAAGCACAACAAGGGTTATAAATAAGTTGCAATAGGCAAAAGCAGTATCAAAATATTCTTAATAAGCAAAAAAAGCTATTCGTTCAACACATTGATAGAGTTCTACACATCAAATTCACTCTAAAGAGTACAACACAATGAGTTCAGCACAATAGAGGCATATATATATACAAACGTTCAACACAATTGATAAGTCAGAAAGCCATGATTCACATCAGCACAATATTTGAATAGGAGTGCATGAGTCTACATACTCCAATAGTAGTTGGAATCATGGATATATAACGACACTGAGGTTCCGACACACCCATACAGCATCTTAGATCGGTGTTTTTCAACATTTTTTGAGCCGCGGCACAATTTTTACATTTCCAAAATCCTGGGGCACACCACCAACCAAAATGGCACAAAACAACACTCTAACACAGTCATACATATAGTTAATATGTTTTTAAATGTATTTATACACTCCGTGTGAAACCTGGGCCTGTTTCGATGAACTCAACATAGATATCCTGGCAGCAATGGCAGAAAGACACCAACTTCCCACACAGAACTCCCATAACCAAGAGAAAATACTATAAGACTTTGGTGGGCATTGACCTTGGGTTTTGGAGTTGTAGTTCACCTATATCCAGAGAGCACTGTGGACTCAAACAATGTTGGATCAGGACCAAACTTGGCATGAATACTCAATATGCCCAAATGTGAACACAGATGGGGTTTGGGGAAATAGACCTTGACATTTGGGAGTTACAGTTTCTGGGATTTATAGTTGACACACAATCAAAGCATCCTGAACTCTTGCAACAATGGAATTGAACCAAACTTGGCCTATTGAACTGTCATTGCCAACAGAAAGTTCTGAAAGGGTTTGCTTGGGAATTGACCTTGAGCTTGGAAGTTGTAGTTCACTTACACCCAGAGAGCACTGTGGACTCTAACAATTTTATGTTATGCTGTTGTTTGTTTTCTATCCAGAATCACAATGTTGGAAGGAGGCTCACCACTTTAAGGTCCCTCAAACAGGCATGGGAACACTTCGGCCCTCTGGGTGCTTTGGACTCCAACTCCCACCATTCCTCACAGCCTGAGGCCCTTTCCTGCTTAAGCGGCTGAGGGGGGGGGGAAAGGAAAAGGGCCTGAGGCTGCTGGGAATGGTGGGAGTTGGAGTCCAGAACACCTGGAAGGCCCCAGTTTGCCCATGCCAGCTTTCAACAGAGACCTCTTCTTCCCCCTTCCCCTTCGCACCCTTTCTTCCCGCTCCTGCCCAACACTTACTTCTTCTCCACTGCCGCTTCTGCCGCCATTTTGATCTGAGGGGGCAGCGTGAGCGTGTTCAGGAGGGGAGGGGGGAGGGAGGAAGGCGTGACCCGTGCGGGCGCTACTGCGCAGACTCGCCCCAGAGCAAAACAAGGCAAAGCGAGCAGAGCGAGGCTGGGAAGAAGGGAGCCCGAGTGGAGAAGGAAAAGTGTTCGGCAGGAGGGGGAAGGAAGGGGATTGGAGGTTCCCATTTCCCACGGCACACCTGAGGATCGCTCACGGCACTCTGGTTGGGAAACATTGCCTTAGATCATTAGCACGTGGCGTTAGTGGGGTCGGAACAGCTGTTAGATGAGGAGTATTCTGAGGAGGAAACAGGTCGTAGCAGGTAGATAACCATGAAAAGGTCTAAAAGTATACTTCCAGGAAGGTCCTGCGGGGGACGCGTTGGCAAAATGCGAAACTCCCAAGCGGAAGACACCCAATGGCACTCCGCGAAGAGGACGCTGGTCCTTGTAGTCTTTGTAGCTTAGGCGACCCCAAGTCTGTTTTTTTTTCACCTCAGACAGGCAAGGCGGCTGGCCCCCTATCTATCCCAGAACGACCTGGCCACGGTGATCCAAGCCACGGTCATCTCGAGGCTAGATTACTGTAACGCGCTCTACGTTGGCCTTCCTCTGTCGGTGACCCGGAAGCTCAGGCTGGTGCAGAACACTGCCGCCCGGCTCCTGTCTGGCACGCCAGCAGGTTGCCACATAACACCTACCTTGCAGGATCTGCACTGGCTGCCAATTGAGCACCGGATCACCTTCAAAGTGTTGGTGCTCACCTTTAAGGCCTTGCACAGCCTGGGGCCAGCGTATCTGAGGGACCGTCTCTCTCCATACTGCCCTATGAGATCACTTCACTATGAGGATACTAACCTTCTGACCGCCACCCCTGCAAAAGCGGCCAAACTGACAGCCACCCGCCGAAGGGCATTTTCGGTGATTGCACCGACACTCTGGAATGCCCTTCCTGCGGATACGCACGCCATCCACGACCTGTTCTCCTTCAGGCGGGCGTGCAAGACCTACCTTTTCCAGCTAGCTTTCCATGTGTAGGTCTCATTGGTATGCACCCCCCCCCCCTGGTGAAAATGCTGTTTTTTCACTCCAGCTCGTTTTAATTGCCGCTGTCACTATGTTGTTTTTAGTGCTGTTTTTATGCTATGTTTTTAACCTGTGCTGTTGTTTTGGTACTGTGAGCCGCCCCGAGCCCGCCGGGAGTGGCGGCATAGAAGCCGAATAAGAAAAAATAAATAAAGGTAGTAGAGCCCAAAGAAATGAGGCTAGGACCGTGTAGCGGTGAACACAGTCCCCAAACGGAGGTCCCAGAAGGGGCGTTCCATGTGGAGGAGTGCCTTACGGCAGGAGCTCTCTCCGGAGCCGGCTAGGGGCCGTTTCGTCTCTCTCTGAGACTTCCTCAGAGGCAGCGTTCAACACAAGTGTCGTCCTCAGGGGCGTACAATCTCTAAACAATACATACAATAATCAATTTCATATCAAAACCACTCAGAACGGTGTGTAACATACAAGCAGTAGTATATTTACCAAGTGAAATGCTTCAACAGGCGTGGAGGACGGACCATCCCAACTGGTGGAAATGGTGTGGGTGTGGTGATCCAGGGAGGATTATATAGCTCTTTAAAAGGGGAAGCAGCCTAATTATTTGTTAAGGAGAGTGTTTATGCTTAAGGGGTCATTAAGACCTCCATATTGTTTTTCAGAAGACAGCTGGGTAATCCAAAAAGTTTCTCTCCTTTAAAGAAGGCTGATATAGTCAATATGTGGATGGCATTTAACTCTTTCGAGTACCTGGATCTTTATTTGGTCAAATGAGTGGCCTTGTTCCGTACAATGGAGATACAATGTTGAGTCAGTGGACTTATGTTTGATCTTAGATTTGTGTTCAGAAGCACACTCTCTGAGACACCTAGAGGTGAAACCGGTGTACTGCTTAGAACAATGACATTGTAACAGGTAGACAACCCCACTGGATTGACAGTTCGCAAATGACTTTAGTTTGAATTGTCTATTATTGGTGGTGCTAGTGATTCTGCAGTTCGCGCAGAATCAGCGTGATGTGAGCGCTCGTCAGGGCTCCACCAAGGGGTCGAGCTGCAGCGTTCTGCACCAGCTTGAGTTTCCGGATTACCGACAAAGGAAGGCCAATGTAAAGAGCATTACAGTAGTCAAGCCTCGAGATGACCGTGGCTTGGACCACTGTGGCCAGGTCGTGCCGGGACAAGTAGGGGGCCAGCTTCCTCGCCTGGCGAAGATGGAAAAATGCCACTTTGCTGATGGTGGAGACATGAGACTCCATCGACAGCAGAGGGTCTAAAGTAACCCCAAGGCTCTTCACGGATGACAACGGACATAATGTCGCCCCGTCCAGGGTTGGAAGCTGAACATCCCTACAGCCCGGACGATTCACATTCAACCTACTGGGTCGCAGCCATCCAGTAACGGCCTCAAGGCAGCAATGGAAATTATCGGGTACGGAATCAGGTCGGCCTTCCATCTTCAGAATGAGCTGGGTGTCATCAGCGTACTGGTGACATCCAAGCCCAAAACTACGTACCAACTGGGCAAGTGGTCGCATATAGATGTTAAATAACAGAGGGGAGAGAATTGCCCCCTGAGGCACCCCCAGGGCCGGCCTGACCTTTTCCGGGGGAGTACGCGAAGTAAATTTTGGCGCCCCCCCCGGCCGCCGCATCATGCCGCCGCATCATGCCGCCACCGCCGCCATTTCCACCGCCGCCGCTTCCGCCACCGCTTCCGCCGCCGCTTGCGCCGCTGCTTTCGCCGCCGCCGCTTCACGTAGTGCTTCGGGAGGCTGCACCACACCTCCCGAAGCGCGGACATTTCCGCGCATGCCCAGAAGCAACTACAGGCGCTGTAGCGCCTGTAGTTGCTTCTGGGCATGCGCAGAAATGTCTGTGCTTCGGGAGGCGTGCTGCAGCCTCCCGAAGCACTACGTTTCTGCGCATGCGCGAATGTCCGCGCATGTGCACTGGGGCCCGAGCGCACCTGCGCGCGCTGGCTCCAAAGCCGCAGGCGCGCTCGGACTCAGTGCCCATGCGCGATTCGCGCATGCCCAGAAGCAACTACAGCCGCAGTAGCGCCTGTAGTTGCTTCTGGGCATGCGCAGAAAATGTCTGTGCTTCGTGGGCCGGCTGTGCGGGCGGCACCGGCGGCGGCAGGGCGGGGCGCGCGAAGCGAGGTGGTGCCGCGGCGCCCTCCCAGCTGGTGACGCCCGCCCAGCCGGTGGCGCTCTACGCAGCCGCTTACATGGCGGAATCGCTGGGGCCGCCTCTGGGCACCCCGCAGAGCAGCGGGGAACCCCCGGAGACAACCTCGCCCCTCCTCACTCGCTGTACTCGATTCCGGAGGAAGGAGGACACCCAATCAAGGGCTGTCCCCCTCACCCCAGCCCCGGCAAGGCGGTGGGTGAATAGATCAAAATTGACTGTATCAAACGCTGCTGAGAGGTCCAATAACACAAACAGTGCCGATCTGCCTTGGTCTAGTTGGCATCGCAGCTCATCTGAGATGGAGACCAGAACCGTCTCTGTCCCATGCTCCGAACAGAAACTGAACTGGAAGGGGTCTAGCCAAGCTGTGTCATTTAGGAAGGTCAGACAATAGTAGAAAGTCAAGACATACAAAAAGAGAGTTAAATACCTCCACTCCTACAATCAGACTCATCAGATGATAATGTGACAACACCTGATGATGTCAAGAGAGACAGAAAGAGAGGCAACATCAACAACAGACATTACGCAGTTTCCTGCTCTACGCTCACGCATGATTAGGGCTCTTGACCTCCCTGAACCAAAACCCCCTGAGGCAGTGGAGGATCCAATGTTTCCAGCTGATCAACAGGAGACAAATACTAGCACAGCTTTGCCAGCACTACCTTACCTGTTGAAACTAGCAAAGACATCGGACCTTGCGCCGCTTGCAACCCCCGCAATGCCAAGGAGAGTGGACAGCCCATACAGAGTAGATTTATCCGCTGCTGACTGGGCAGCTCGCAAAACTAAGCCTAATATGGTGATAGCAGAAGTCATCTAGCTGAGCCTGCCGGACAAGTTTTTGCGATATCCACTTCCATCCGGCGACACACATGGTTGCGAGCCTCATCCCTCTTCGAGGAAAACCGCACCTTAGCAGAAGACCTGCCTATACATGTGGATGGCCTCTTCAATCCTCTAACAGAGGAGAAGATTAAACACACACACACACACACACGAGATGAAGAAATCCATCCAGACCTTCGATAACCCAAGACAAGGAGGCAACCAACAGAGGACGAGATGGCAAGCATCACTACCTTACTATAGAACAGGGCTGTTAAACTGGTGGCCCGGGGGCGTATACGGCTCCCAGCCCCTTCCCTCCGGCCCCCTAAGCTTTTTAATAAAAAAAAATTGAAAAATAAAATAAATAATAAAAATAAAAATAAAAACCTACTTCCGGGTTCGGAGCAAGTATCGTGAGAATACGCAATCCACACGGGATTTCGCTGTCAACACGAGATCACGCCGGCGTTGACAGCGAAATCCCATGTGGATTGCGTATTCTCGCGATACTCTTCGGCTACTCTACTTCTGGATCACTGAGGCCCACAGACGCGATTAGGACCTTCTTTGACTCAGTCGGTCGTCGCCTCTCTCGTCGTCCGGGTGCTCCTGGATCCTGCACGTTTGGAAAAGGTAGGCCGAAGCAGGGGGCTCCTCATTCCCTCCCCCCATCTTCCCTCATGTATTAAATATAAAATTAAATATATTTAAAGATGAAATAAGGGGAGATGGGATACAATAAGGGGGGAGGGGAGGATGGAATTAAATATATTTAATATTACATTAAAATAAGGGGAGAGGGCGCCGGAGGAGAGGGTGGATCCGGGGGCGGGGAGGGAGTGGAGCCGGGGGCGGAGCTGGGGCCGGGGGCAGACCCTACGCCCCCCCAGGTCATCAGTGACCGGAATTCAGGCCCCTGGGCCAGTAGAAGTTGGACAGCCCTGCTATAGAAGAAACACCGGTAACTATTATGGTCAACAGCATCAGCGTTTTACACAACCACAAAGAAGGCAACAATTCGGCAACAGGAATAGATACCAGCCGTACACAAATAAGAATAACCGTCCAGGAGGGAACAAACGGCGTCTTTGACACCGTGTTTATTTTATTTTATTTATTTATTATTTCGGCTTCTAGACCGCTCCCTCTAGAAGCTCGGAGCGGTTTACAGCAGTATAAGCAAGCAATATAAAACATGCAGTATAAAACAAGCAAATAGACACCAACTAATCTAAAATCGTTACAGCACTAAAATATTCCTAAACTAGTCTAAGGCTAGCAATAAGCAAGCAATCACTCGACTGGGAAAGCCAAGCGGAAGAGAGCCATCTTGCAGGCTCAATGAAAAGAAGACAGTTCTCCGATCCCTCTGACTTCCTCAGGTAGGGCATTCCACAACATTGGTGCCACCACCGAGACTGCCTTTTGTCTTGTAGAGGAAAGATGATATTGTCGGATGGAGGGGACATTAAGGAGATTTTGTTCACTGGACCGTAAGGATCTCTGGGGACAGTATGAGGAGAGGCGGTCCTTTAGATACACTGGCCCAAGACCGTGCAAGGCCTTAAAGGCTTTGAAGGAGATCAAAGAAGGAGACCAGCACCTTGAAGGAGATCCGGTGCTCAATAGGCAGCCAGTGCAGTTGTCGCAATATTGGTGTAATATGGCATCTAATATGGCACTAACTTGAGCTTCCGGATCAACCCCAAGGGTAGGCCAATGTACAGGGCGTTACAGTAATCCAGTCTCGAGATGACAGTCGCCTGGATCACTGTGGCCAGGTCGTTCACGGAGAGGTAGGGCGCCAGTCGCCTCGCTTGACGCAGGTGGAAAAATGCGATTTTGGTGACCATGGAAACCTGGGTCTCCATGGACAGCAATAGATCCAATTAGACCTCTAAGCTTTTTACTAGTGGTTATGGGCGTAATGCCTTGCCATCCAGCAAAGGCAACTGGCACTCCCCCCCCCCCCCGGACAACCCAGCCACAAGATTTCCATCTTCGAGGGATTCACCTTCAACGTAGCCATCCAGTCATGGTCTCAAGGCATTGTTGGAAAGAATCGGGTACGGAGTCCGGCCGGCCTTCCATCCTCAGCACTAGCTGGGTGTCGTCAGCGTACTGGTGACACTCCAAGCCAAAGCTGCGCATCAACTGGGCCAAGGGACGCATGTATATGTTGAATAATAGAGGGGAGAGGATCGCTCCCTGGGGGACCCCACAATTTAATGGGAGTCTCCCAGAGACAACCCCCCCCCTTCGCAACCCGCTGTCCCCGATCCCGAAGGAAGGAAGAGAACCATTTAAGGGCCGTGTTAATATTATCTGTTGGGCATATAAGCCCCAAACTATCTGTTTGTTGATGTCTGACTCTTTATTCAGGCAAGTTTGTTCTTCACAGGGATATTTGAAAGTTTTCAAACAACCTACGTTTGGCAAACACTTTATTTCCATTTTTGGTGTTTAATAACCACTGATAAGTGGGTAATAGGGTATTAAAGATTGTCAAAGAAGGTTATAGTATAGAATTTTATGACTAACCGCCCGTAGGGCAATTGAGAATAACACCTCCATCCCCTCCTTTATTAGAGGAGATAGACAACCTATTGTCTAAAGGAGCTATTACACCCATACATCCTGGACTATATGGTCAGTGCTTCTTTTCACGATACTTTGTTTCAAAACGAGGAGGTGGCCAACGCCCAATAATGGACTTAAGGGGAATAAATAACTTCATAATAACAAGGAAGTTTAGGATGATTTCCCTTAAAACAATTCTACCGTTGTTAGATAAGGATGATTGGATCGTAACTGTGGATCTTAAAGATGCCTATTTCCACATCTCTATACCTAAAAACACACCATAAACACCTAGCCTTTATGGTGGGAAACCTAGCATATCATTTCTTTTTTTTTTTAAATGGTTTTTATTGAGTTTCAAATTATTAAAAACGGGGTAAAAACATACAAAGGTAAGAGGATTACTCCTCTTTTAAGAACAGAGGTTGAAAAGGGTGATAGGGGGAGGGAAAGAAGGGTGGGGGAGGGAACAATAGGATTGCAGTGGGGATTGTGGGGTGGGTAGAAAGGGAAAGAAACAGAAAATGTTTCTGTTTCTTTCCCTAGCATATCATTTCAATGTGTTACCCTTTGGCATGTCAACGGCACCAAGGGTATTTACTAAATGTATGGCCATTGTGGCGGCTTACCTACGTACAGCGGGGGTCATGGTATACCTGTATATTGATGACTGGCTGATTGTAGGAAAAACTAGGGATAAGTTTGGGGAAAACCTTTGAAGCAATTCTGCCGTGATAGTTGAACTAGCTGAATTATTGATCAGTGAAGTTGAGCTGGTCATTTTATGAATAATTTTAAATATTTGAGCTGGACGGGATCTGGCAGCGGCTATCAGAGGGGTGTTATATGCTTTTTTCGCTGCTTTGGTGGCAGATTGGTAGATCTTATGGAATGCCTTGTAGGCCGATTCCGACGCTTCATCTGGTGTTCGGCGCCATGCACGCTACAGACGTTTCCGCTCATACTTCAGCAACCGTAGCTCCTCGGTGTACCACAGGGAACAATTCCGACGAGGGCGGACACGACGTTTCGGCGCAATCAGGTCTAGAGTGCTTGATAGGACCTCGTTCCATCTATCCACCTACTCATTAAGGGAATCACCAAAGATTTCCAGCGCTTTGAGAGCATTCAAAGCATTTTTTGATGTGTACATAGAGCTGAATGTTGAGTGAAGCTCTTTCCACACTCCAGGCATGTTTAGGATTTCTCTCCAGTGTGAGTCATTTGATGTCTACGTAGAGTTGCAAGTTGAGCAAAGCTCTGTCCACACTCCAGGCATGTATAGGGTTTCTCCCCAGTGTGAGTTCTTTGATGTGAACGTAGATGTGAACTCCGAGCGAAGCTCTGTCCACACTCCAGGCATGTATATGGTTTCTCCCCAGTGTGGGTCCGTTGATGTGAACGTAGACCTGAAGCATAAGTGAAGTTCATCCCGCACTCCAGACATGTGTAGGGTTTCTCCCCAGTGTGAATTCTTTGATGTGTACGTAGAGCTGAATGTTGAGTGAAGCTCTGTCCACACTCCAGGCATGTATAGGGTTTCTCACCAGTGTGAGTCCTTTCATGTGAGTTTAGATTTGAAATATTAGTAAATCTCTTCCCACACTCCAGGCATGTATAGGGTTTCTCCCCAGTGTGAGTCCTTTGATGTGAACGTAGACCTGAAATACGAGTGAAGTTCATTCCGCACTCAAGACATGTATGGGGTTTCTCCCCAGTGTGAGTCCTTTCATGTGAACGTAGAGCTGAACTATCTGTGAAGTTGATTCCGCACTCCAGACATGTATAGGGTTTCTCCCCAGTGTGAGTTCTTTGATGTGTACGTAGAGCTGAATTCTGACTGAAGCTCTTTCCACACTCCAGACATGTATAGGGTTTCTCCCCAGTGTGAGTCCTTAGATGTGAACGTAGATCTGAAGTATCTATGAATTTCATCCCGCACTCCAGACATGTATAAGGTTTCTCCCCAGTGTGAGTCCTTTGATGTCTACGTAAAGTTCCTCTCTCAGTGAAGCTCTTCCCACACTCCAGGCAGTTATAGGGTTTTTCCCCAGTGTGAGTCCTTTGATGTTTACGTAGGTCTCCACTGCAAGCAAATTTTTGTCCACACTCTAGGCATTCATACGGTTTCTCCCCAGTGTGAGTCCTTTGATGTGAACGTAGACCTGAAGTATGAGTGAAGCTCCTTCCGCACTCCAGGCAGTTATAGGGTTTCTCCCCAGTGTGAGTCCTTTGATGTGAACGTAGACTTCCACTATGAGTGAAGCTCTTCCCACACTCCAGGCAGTTATAGGGTTTCTCCCCAGTGTGAGTCCTTTGATGTGAACGTAGACTTCCACTATGAGTGAAGCTCTTCCCACACTCCAGGCAGTTATAGGGTTTCTCCCCAGTGTGAGTCTTTTGATGTGAACGTTGACCTAAAGTATCTGGGAAATTCATTCCGCACTCCAGACATGTATAGGGTTTCTCCCCAGTGTGAGTCTTTTGATGTCTACATAGATGTGAACTCTGAGTGAAACTGTTCACACTAGAGGCATGTATAGGGTTTCTCCCCAATGTGAGTCTTTTGATGTGAACTTAGACATGACGTACGAGTGAAGTTCGTTCCGCACTCCAGGCATGGATAGGGTTTCTCTCCTGTGTGAGTCCTTTCACGTGAACGTAGACCTCTACTCCAAGTGAAGCTCTGTCCACACACCAGACACGTATACGGTTTCTCCTCAGTGTGAGTCCTGTGATGTGAACGTTGAGCTGAAGTCTGACCCAAATTCTTTCCACACTCCAGGCATGTATAGGGTTTCTCCCCAGTGTGAGTCCTTTGATGTGAGCGTAGAGCTGAACTACAAGTGCTGCAGACAACACCTCTGAGTCAAACACTTTGTACACTCCAACGACAATGATATGGGTGTGTAATGGCAATACAGATACTTCTATCTTCCTTTTTTCTTTCTTGTCTGCAAGGGAGGTCAAGAATTCAACAAGATCGTCACCTTGAGAGGATTTCTTCTTCCCATTTCCTTGCTATCCTTACTGCACCCAAGAAGTGGCTCCACAGAATCCTCATTCTCCCTGGTCAAAAAAGAAGAAAAAGACCAAACGTGAAAGCCAGAAACCTTTTTTGCCCCCAAAGTTTCCCCCTTTCCCTCCTGGGGTCACGTTGAAAACAGAAATACCAAGGAATGCAGACATCGGGGTCTCAAGCACACACACGGATACTAGCAAATAAATAACTAAATAATAAAAAGCACTGGTTCATTAACAAGAAGGGAGTGAATCTAGAAAGAAGAGAAGAAGGGAGGAAGAAAAGAATGAATGATAGCAGGAAGATAGGGAAAACATTCCAATATTAGAGAATCCCATTGCTTTCCTTGGATTGAACACAAATATGGCTAAAGGAATGGAAGGCAGATTAGATTAGCCCCAAATCTTCCGTTAGAGCCTAAAAGCATAGGTATATCTGAGGGACCTGGAGCCTGCCAGCGTCTCGATCGATGAGCTAGTAGACAACTGGAACATCAAACTCTTGATTGCTCCTTGCTTCCTTGATAGCGGCCGCTAGCTCATGCCCGGCACAATTATTTAAAGTAATTCGGTCTTTGACGATGGTCCCTACCACCCCAATAAATGATGATCAGGCCCTTTTTGCCCCCAAAGTTTCCCCCTTTCCCTCCTGGGGTCATGTTGAAAACAGAAATATAAACAGAATGCAGACATCGGGGTCTCAAGCACACACACGGATACCAGCCAAAGCAAGCACTGATTCTTTAAAAATGAAGGGAATGAACCTAGAAAGAGGAGAAGAAGGGAGGAAGAAAAGGATGAATGATAGCAGGAAGATAGGGAAATCATTCCAATATTGGAGCATCACATTGATTTCCTTGGGTTGAACACAAGTGTGGCTAAAGGAATGGAAGGCAGAAAGGAGGTCTTTCCAATATTACAGTGTCATTATCTCTGGATTTATTTATTTATTTATTCAGTTTTATATGCCGTCCTTCCCCGGGGGCTCAGGGCGCCTTACAGATAATAAAAAAACACACACTTTAAAACAACCTAAATTAAATCCTTAATTAAAACTACAAAAATATTTACAGCTGATTAACCAGACCAGACCCCGGAAGCCTGAAGCAATAAAAACGTCTTGATCCCTCAAAGCTCGCACATCTTCCGGCAGAGCGTTCCAAAGAGTTGGAGCTAGGATCGTAAAGGCTCGCCGTCTTGTCGATGTCAGCCGATATGAGCGGCAGCTAGGATTCATCAAAAGATTTGGGTCAATGGAGCGCAGTGACCTCTGGGTTTGATATGGGGTGAGATGGTCCCTCAAGTACAACGACCCCTGACCATATAAGACCTTGAAGGTGATAATTGCGGGGTCACCCAAGGGGCTATCCTCTCTCCTCTATTATTTAACATCTACATGCGTCCACTGGCCCAACTGGTGCGTAGTTTTGGTCTGGAGTGCCATCAGTACACTGATGACTCCCAGCTGGTGCTGAGGATGGAAGGCCGGCCAGACTCTGTACCCGATTATTTCCATCGCTGCCTTGAAGCCATGACTGGGTGACTACAGGCCAGCAGGTTGAAGGTGAACCCGTCGAAGACGGAGGTCCTGTGGCTGGGTCGACCTGGGGGGGGGGGGGCAGCTCCGGCAGCCAATAATGAATGGTGAGGTGGTTAGTCCGTCGCCGCTGGTGAAAAGCCTGGGGGTCCAACTGGACCCTCTGCTGACGATGGAGGCCCAGGTCTCCGCCGTGAGCAGAGCGGCGTTTTTCCATCTGCGCCAGGCGAGGCGGCTGGCGCCCTACCTTTCCGGTGACGACCTAGCCACGATAATCCAGGCCATGGTTATCTCGAGACTGGTCTACTGTAACGCCCTTTACATTGGCCTTCCTTTGTCGGTAATCCGGAAACTGAAGATGCTGCTCGACTGCTGGCTGGAGTGACACTATCGTGCCACATCACACCAGTCCTACAGCGTTTGCACTGGCTCCCCATTGAGTACGGGATTGCCTTCAAAGTGCTGGTGTTAACCTTTAAGGCCTTGCATGGCCTGGGGCCAGTGTCCCTGAAGGACCGCCTCTCCTGCACATTCCCCAGAGACCACTACAGTCCTATTGGAGGTTCCATCACTCAAGATTTGCCGATTGTCATCGACTCGGCAGCGCACCTTTTCCGTAGTAGTGCCTACCCTGTGGAACGCCCTCCCGGCTCACGTCGTTTCCTTCCTTCCAAAATGGCGCCGGCGGCGAAAGGGAGCGTGGCTTCACCAACGGCCTCCTTCCCTCCAGAGAGGAGGCGGCCTCTGGGAAGCAAGAAGGCGGGGCCTCCGCGGAGCAGGCACGCTCCTGATTGGCCGCCCGGGAAAGCGCCGATTGGCTGTCGCTCAGGGGGAAGGGGCCTCTCTCCCTCGTGCGGTTCTCATTTGCATGTTTAAAGGGGAAGTGCGCAGTTCCAAAGCGTGGGCCTTCTTTTGAGCCCTCAGGAGAAGTCAGGGCGAGAGGCCTCTCCGGATGCGATGGGAGGACGGCCCTTCCAGCCTGCCCAGAAGCCTGCCTGAGGCCTGGGCGCGGTCCAAGGGCCTTCTGCCCCTCCCAAGGTGTTTTGGCCTCCAAGAAACCCCAGGAACCCTCCTCACAGCTGGAGGTGAACTATAAATCCCAGCAGGAACTACAACTCCCAAATGACAAAAACTGGCTTCTGGGGATTCTGGGAGAGGCAGGCCAAGGCACACCTGGAGGGAAGGGAGGGAGGGGGGAAGGCCCACAAGGCGAGGGAACCACTGCTCCCTGGGGGTGGGGGGTCGCCAGGGGGTGCCAGGGGGGCTGCCAAAGACCACCAGGGGGTGTCTCTGTGTGGGAAGTTTGGCCCCATTCTCTCTCTGGTGGGGTTGAGAATGCTCTTTGACTGGAGGTGAACTATACATCCCAGCCACTACAACTCCCAAATGTCAAGGTCTATTTCCCCCCAAACACCACCAGTATTCGCATTTGGGCCTATTGAGTATACCTGCCAAGTTTGGTCCAGATCCATCATTGTTTGAGCCCACAGTGCTCTCTGGATGGAGGTGAACTACAACTCCCAAACTCAAGGTATACAATGCCCACCAAACCCTTCCAGTGTTTTCTGTTGGTCGCGAGAGGCCAAGTTTTGTTCAATTCCATTGTTGGTGGGGTTCAGAATGTTACTTGGAGTTGAACTATAAATCCCGGCAACTACAACTCCCAAATGACAACCACCACCCCCACCAGTATTCAAATGTGGGCGTATTGGGCATTTGTGCCGTTTGGTCCCGTGAATGAAAATACGCCCTGCAGATGGGATATTATTCGCATGATGATTCGTAACAGGAGCAAAGTTATAGTTCTGGAAGGGCAACAGAAATACCGTGATGGTTGGGGGTCAGCATGACATTAGGAAGGTGGGCCTAGACCCCCCTCCCCTCCCCAACTTGGTCTCACCGAGGTGAAGAGTCAAGGGACACCCAGCCACTGTCTGGGAAAGGCCACTTCCCCCCTTGGTCATTCCCAGCCATTGGGCATCATCTCCATGGACAAGACCTTCTGTGGGACTTGCTTGGGAGCCTGGCGCTCGGGATACTGGGCTCCACCAGGGCCTGGCTGCTGGGCAGACCCATCGGGGCCATGGTGCCCCCTCCACACATCAGATATTGTTGAACCCCGTCACCAGCCACCCTCTCCTCCTGCGTTTGGAGGCTCGCCAATGTTGGTTTGGAAAGGGTCAGTTGGTCAGTGAGCTGGAGTCCGTGAGTTAGTTAACTGGAGCTAGGGAAGAGCTAAGGGAGTTGAGTGACAGGAGAGAGGTTGTCAAGGTCCAAGGGGTCAGAATCTCGTGGTCAGAAATCAGTTTCTATGTGTTAATAATATAAAAGTCCTTCCGGGAGAGAGGAAAGGCTTGAAGGGAAGTCGTGCTGCCGAAACTTGTTTTGTAACGTCTTCATCAAGGAATATTCACACATCTTTGAAACCAACAAGCCTTTACCCTCTTTGCGAGCAGCATGCTTTGGCCCGTCACAAGAACGATACCAATAAACTCACCGTTACTCTTTCCCTTTAAGCAAAGTCCCCCCCAATCTCTTACCCCCAACTCAAAGGGACACAAACGATGGGATAATAAAATCAAGGTGTCCACCCTGCTGAAGTGGTCAATTGGTGGCAGGGGTGGGATGATAAAATAAAAGGGCCCCCTGTCTGAAGATGGTTCATTTTTCGTTTCGCCCCCTTTCCCGCCGCCGAGGGAGGGGACTTGGTTTGAGCTCAGAGGTCGTCCAGGAGGTATCTGCTCCCCACTTCCGCTTCTCCAAGCCTTAAGACAGGGGTCGGGAACCTTTTTGACTCAGAGAGCCATGAAAGCAAAATATTTGGAAATGCATTTCAGTGAGAGCTATATAATATATATACTATATTTTAAGACTGAATTCAACTCAATGTGAGTCTATACGTACTGTACATACGATGAGAAAAGGATTCCCCGGCAGAATGACGGGACGCTTCAGACCTGTCTCTGCAAAAGGCACGCTCAGGACTCCGGGAAGGAAGAGAAGGGGGAAGGAAGGAAAGAAGGAAGGAAGGAAGGAAGGAGGAAAGGCAGACAGACAGACAGAGGAAATAAAAGGGGGGAGAGGAAGAAAGGAACAAACTATGGAAAAGGAAGAAAAGAAAAGCAGTAGAGAGACAAGGAGGGGAAAAGAAAGAAGGAAATGGGAAGGGAGGAAAGGAAAGGGAAAGGTGGGGAAAAGAAAGGAAAGGGAGTGAGGAAAAAGTAAAATAATGAAGGGAAAAGAAAGAAGGGGGAGAGAGGGAAGTGAAAAGAAAGGAAGGAGAAGAAAAGGAAGACTTGGGGGGAGAATAGAAGAGGAAGGAAGAGAAAGAGGGAGAATGGAGGAAAGAAGGAAGGGGAGAGGGACGGAAAAGGAAGGAGAGAAGAAAATGGTGAAGGGGAGAAAGGAAAGAAGGAAGGAGAATAGAGGAAAGAAGGAAGAGGAGAGAGGAAGGGAAAAGGAAGGAGAGAAGAAAATGGTGAAGGGGAGCAAGGATGGAAGATGAAGGAAGAGGGAGAATGGAGGAAAGAAGGAAGGGAAGGGAGGGAAAAGGAAGGAAAGGGTGAAGGGGGAGAAAGGAAGGAAGAGGAAAGAAGAAAGAGGGAGAATGGAGGAAAGAAGGAAGGGGAGAGAGGGAGGGAAAAGGAGAGAAGGAAAGAATGGAAGAGGAAGGAAGGAACGAAGAGGGAGGGAGGAAAGAAGGTAGGGAGAGAGGGAGGAAAGGAATGAAAGAAAAAGAGAGGGAAAAAGAAAGGAAGAGAAAGGAAACCGAGTCCCGAGCTGGAGAGCCAGATGCAATCATGAAAAGAGCCACATCTGGCTCCCGAGCCATAGGTTCCCGGCCCCTGCCTTAGGAGATCCATTTCGAGAGCCGCTGGCAATGGGCGCCTTGGGTCCGGCTGCCTTGAAGCTCAGCCGCTCTCTTTCCTCCAAGGAACACGTGGGTCATCTCACCACCGAGTGGCGGGAAAATCCTAAAAGGAAACCTTTTAGAAGACTTCTAGTTAGAGTTACGTAGGCGTTCCCACAACCCTGACCTCTAGATAATTCTTCCACTGCTGTATTGATCTTCCTATTGCTCTTATCATAGCATGTCTTTCGTATTTTAGAGTACTTTTTATTATCTACTAGCTTGGGGACCCGGCGTTGCCCGGGTTATTTGAGAAACGTATTAGTTGGTCTTTAGCAGTGATTTATGTGGCCCGCAGTTGTGTCAGGAAGTTAGTGAAGGTACTGCGGGTCCCATCGTCCATGGTCCACCCTCCTCCAAACAGCACCAGGATGTAGTGTGCTAAGTTTGGCTTTGATCCATCATTATTGGGAGTGGCAGTGATATCATGTAATGACTGAAGGTACTGCAAGTCCCATCACCTGTGGTCTGTCCTCTTCTCAACTACACCAGGATGCAGAGTGGGTCATGGGGGGGGGGGTGTTAGATAATATCATTTAGTTAATTAGTAACATTATGTATTAGAAAAAAGCCAGTATTTGATTCAGTTTTTATTAGTGCTCCCATTAGAAAATACAGAACAATGTGGATGAACCTCAATTCCCAGAACCGTGGGTCAATCCTCCCTAGACCAGGCCTGTATACACAGCTGGCCATGTGGAGTCTGTGTGCCCAGTTCGGTCCAGATCTGATGTCGGCTGGGGTTAGTACTCTCTGTATAAGAGTGAACTACAACTCCCATATGCCAAGGGCAGTCACCCCCGAACCCTATAGTTGGTCATGTTGAGTCTGTGTGCCAAGTGTGGTCCAGATCCAATGTTGGCTGGGTTCAGTGCTCTTTGGATGCAGGTGAACTACAACTCCTATAAATCAAGGTCAATTCCCCCTAAACCTGGTCATTGGAGCTCTACATGCCAAATGTTATGCAGATCTATTATTGAAGGGGGTGTGCCTTGATGCAAGGTGAACTACAACTCCACCATGTGGAATCAGTCCCCCAAACCCACCCAGTCCGTTCAGTTGCTGATCCATTCCTCTCTGCTGTGTGCCACAGGAAAGGGTGAAGGGAAAGGCAGGGGGTGGGGTGATGCAAATGCCACAGTCATGGAGGGAGAAAGGGATCCTGGGATGCCTGCCTGTGGTGGAGGAAACACCTGAAATCTAGGATAAAATTGTCCCTGAAGGAAAGCATGTCTTGGATGGTGGGTCGTAGTCTGTGTGGAGGACACTGGAAGGGTTTGGGCCACATCTTCATGGCACTCACCATGACCTGCGTTGCCCATGAAGGGAGGGCCTTGGAGGCTTCTCAGCACTTGGAACTAGAGCCTGTTTGTGGAGGCCGGAGGCTGTCTGTGTAAGTGGACAACTCCGCCACATACATACATACACATTTTTCACTTTTATTATGTGTATAGATAGATCGTATGCCCACTGGTCCTTCCCAGTGATCTTTGTAAGTCTCCCCGAGCCGTACGGGAGTGGCGACTAGCAAGTTTAAATAATAAATAAAATAATAAATCAATAATAAGTGAGACCTCTCTGAACGTCAGACCTGGAAGATCTTGGAATGAAGAACAAGTCTTTATTTCCTTCTTCTCAGAAACCTAAAAAGACAGTTCTAAAGATTATTCCTCCCACACCCCATACAGATCAAGGAATCAGAATATTTGTTTGTTTGTTTGTTTACTTCCTCTATTTGCATACCGCCCTTCTCAGGCGACTCGGGGTAGTTTCCAGAGGCAACGATTCAATGCCCAAAAACACCATAAAACATTTGAAAACGTTAACACGTCATATAAAACCGTAACAAGAGTATTAAAAACGTACACCCCTTACGTCTCCTAATAAAAACATGGTCCGATGTTGTCGCCCAGTCGTTACAATTCCTATGCCTTGTACCTTGCGTTTGCTCAAACAACCAAGTCTACCTATTCTCAGTTTCTCTACTACAGCTTCCATTCTCCAAAACACTAAGTGGCCTTATCTTCCCACATTCCCCATCCACCAAAGTACAAGCAATAGCGTTCCGTCTTGAGTCAGTCAAGTCTTTGTTTACTCTTGGCGGATAATGTTCAAGGACACTAGGATAACGTGCCTGGGCGTGCAGTTAATATTGTCCCAGGAGCCACAAACACAGTCTCGTGATCAGGCAACCCTTGCAAAATCAACAACGGAGGCTATTCTGGATATACATCCAGCGTATCAGCTATTTGCTTATTGCCGGTCGCTGCCTCTTTCCGGACCTAAGATCACATCAGGATTATGAGTTTGCTTTCTGAAAATCCGAAGCAGCCACTGGTACTGATTGGCGTGGATCCAGCACATTGGTTGGTTGGCCACCTCCTCATTTCGAACTCGGGATCGCACCGGGACCGTGAGTTTGAAGTCTTTATATCCAGAATAGCCTCCATTATTGATTTTGCAAGGGTTGCCTGATCGCGAGACTGTGTTTGTGGCTCCTGGGACAATATTAACTGCATGCCCAGGCACGTTATCCTAGTGTCCTTGAACATTATCCGTCAAGAGTAAACAAAGACTTGACTGACTCATGACGGAACGCTATTGCTTGTCCTTTGTATGGATTGTTATATGTATTTTCTATGTACTAGAGATTGTGTATGATTTATATTGAACATTGAGTGAATATTGAGATGATATAAAATGGGAATATTACAGGCAGAGTAATACAAGAACAGAACAACAACATATCAAAAAATACAACAAAGCAGATTAAAAACAGTTTCGTATTAAATCCCCCATAATCCCCGTTCCATATTCGTAGGCTGTCAGCCAATCTACAGTCCGCCAACACAACCCTATCCTACTCAGATTGTCCGTCCACTGCCCCACATCAACCACACGCCCGGTCCCACAGCCACAGCTTTAGCTTTTTCCTAAAGGAAAGGAGGGAAGATGTTGATCTTATTTTGCTGGGGAGCGAGTTCCACAGGCGAGGGGCCACTACCGAGAAGGCCGTTTCCTGTCCCCACCAAACGTATTTTAAACATCTTAAGAGATTCTCTGGAGTCAAATACCATTGTTCTCTCCAGTATGAATTCTATGATGTCTACGTAGATGTGAACTCGTAGTATAGCTCTTTCCACACTCCAGGCATTTATAGGGTTTCCCCCCAGTGTGGGTTTTGTGATGTGAATGGAGACCTGAACTCCGAGGGAAGCTCTGTCCACACTCCAGGCATTTATAGGGTTTCTCCCCAGTGTGAGTACTTTGATGTGAACATAGATTTCCATTTTTAAAGAACCTCATTCCGCACTCCTGGCATATGAACGGTTTCTCCCCAGTGTGAGTTTTTTTTGATGTGAACGGAGACCTGAACTGTCAGTGAAGCTCTTTCCACACTCCAAGTATGTATAGGGTTTCTCCACAGTGTGGGTTTTGTGATGTGAACTGAGACCTGAATTCCAAGCAAAGCTCTTTCCGCACTCCATGCATTTATAGGGTTTCTCCCCAGTGTGAGTCCTTTGATGTGAACGTAGATTTCCACTATCATTGAAGCTCAGTCCACACTCCAGGCATGTATAGGGTTTCTCCCCAGTGTGAATCCTTTGATGTTTACGTAGAACTGAATTCGTAGTATAGCTCTTTCCACACTCCAGGCATTTAAAAGACTTCTCCCCAGTGTGAGTACTTTGATGTGAATGTAGATTTCCATTTTTAGACCCAGTGTGGGTTTTGTGATGTGAACGGAGACCTGAACTCCGAGCAAAGCTCTTTCCGCACTCCAGGCATGTGAAGGGTTTCTCCCCAGTGTGTGTCCTTTGATGTGAACGTAGATCTGAACTGTGAGTGAAGCTCTTTCCGCACTCCAGGCATGTGAAGGGTTTCTCCCCAGTGTGAATCCTTTGATGTCTGCGTAGACTTGAACTATGAGTGAAGCTCTGTCCACACTCCAGGCATTTATAGGGTTTCTCCCCAGTGTGAGTCCTTTGATGTTTACGTAGATTTCCAGTCTCATTGAAGCTCAGTCCACACTCCAGGCACGTATAGGGTTTCTCCCCAGTGTGAATCCTTTGATGTTTACGTAGAATTGAAATCGTAGTATAGCTCTTTCCACACTCCTGGCATTTAAAATACTTGTGAGTTCTTTGATGTGAACGTAGATGTGAACTCCGAGCGAAGCTCTGTCCACACTCCAGGCATGTATATGGTTTCTCCCCAGTGTGGGTCCTTTGATGTGAACGTAGACCTGAAATACGAGTGAAGTTCATCCCGCACTCCAGACATGTGTAGGGTTTCTCCCCAGTGTGAATTCTTTGATGTGTACGTAGAGCTGAATGTTGAGTGAAGCTCTGTCCACACTCCAGGCATGTATAGGGTTTCTCACCAGTGTGAGTCCTTTCATGTGAGTTTAGATTTGAAATATTAGTAAAGGTCTTCCCACACTCCAGGCATGTATAGGGTTTCTCCCCAGTGTGAGTCCTTTGATGTGAACGTAGACCTGAAATACGAGTGAAGTTCATTCCGCACTCAAGGCATGTATGGGGTTTCTCCCCACTGTGAGTCCTTTGATGTGAACGTAGAGCTGAACTATCTGTGAAGTTGATTCCGCACTCCAGACATGTATAGGGTTTCTCCCCAGTGTGAGTTCTTTGATGTGTACGTAGAGCTGAATTCTGACTGAAGCTCTTTCCACACTCCAGACATGTATAGGGTTTCTCCCCAGTGTGAGTCCTTAGATGTGAACGTAGACCTGAAGTATCTATGAATTTCATCCCGCACTCCAGACATGTATAAGGTTTCTCCCCAGTGTGAGTCCTTTGATGTCTACGTAAAGTTCCTCTCTCAGTGAAGCTCTTCCCACACTCCAGGCAGTTATAGGGTTTCTCCCCAGTGTGAATACTTTGATGCGAACGTAGACCTGTAAGCTGAGTGAAGTTCATTCCACACTCCAGGCAGTTATAGGGTTTCTCCCCAGTGTGAATCCTTTGATGTGAACGTAGACCTGAAATATGAGTGAAGCTCTTTCCGCACTCCAGGCATGTATAGGGTTTCTCCCCAGTGTGAGTCCTTAAATGTGAACGTAGACCTGAAGTATCTATGAATTTCATCCCGCACTCCAGACATGTATAAGGTTTCTCCCCAGTGTGAGTTCTTTGATGTGTACGTAGAGTTCCTCTCTCAGTGAAGCTCCTTCCGCACTCCAGGCAGTTATAGGGTTTCTCCCCAGTGTGAGTCCTTTGATGTTTACGTAGGTCTCCACTGCAAGCAAATTTTTGTCCACACTCTAGGCATTCATACAGTTTCTCCCCAGTGTGAGTCCTTTGATGTGAACGTAGACCTGAAGTATGAGTGAAGCTCCTTCCGCACTCCAGGCAGTTATAGGGTTTCTCCCCAGTGTGAGTCCTTTGATGTGAACGTAGACCTGAAATATGAGTGAAGCTCTTTCCGCACTCCAGGCATGTATAGGGTTTCTCCCCAGTGTGAGTCCTTTGATGTGAACGTAGACATGAAGTATCTATGAAGTTCATTCCGCACTCCAGACATGTATAAGGTTTCTCCCCAGTGTGAGTTCTTTGATGTGTACGTAGAGTTCCTCTATCAGCGAAGCTCTTCCCACTAGAGGCATGTATAGGGTTTCTCCCCAGTGTGAGTCTTTTGATGTGAACGTTGACCTGAACATAAGAACATTATGTTCTTATGTTCTTAAGTATCTGGGAAATTCATTCCGTACTCCAGACATGTATAGGGTTTCTCCCCAGTGTGAGTCTTTTGATGTCTACATAGAGGTGAACTCTGAGTGAAACTGTTCACACTAGAGGCATGTATAGGGTTTCTCCCCAATGTGAGTCTTTTGATGTGAACTTAGACATGACGTACTCGTTCCGCACTCCAGGCATGGATAGGGTTTCTCTCCTGTGTGAGTCCTTTCACGTGAACGTAGACCTCTACTCCAAGTGAAGCTCTGTCCACACACCAGACACGTATACGGTTTCTCCTCAGTGTGAGTCCTGTGATGTGAACGTAGAGCTGAAGTCTGACCGAAGCTCTTTCCACACTCCAGGCATGTAAAGGGTTTCTCCCCAGTGTGAGTCTTTTGATGTGAGCGTAGAGCTGAACTACAAGTGCTGCAGACAACACCTCTGAGTCAAACACTGTCTACACTCCAACAGCAGTGATATGGGTGTGTAATTGCAATACAGATACTTCTATCTTCCTTTTTTCTTTCTTGTCTGCAAGGGAGGTCAAGAATTCAACAAGATCATCACCTTGAGAGGATTTCTTCTTCCCATTTCCTTGCTATCCTTACTGCACTCAAGAAGTGGCTCCACAGAATCCTCATTCTCCCTGGTCAAGAAAGAAGAAAAAGACCAAACGTGAAAGCCAGAAACCTTATTTGCCCCCAAAGTTTCCCCCTTTCCCTCCTGGGGTCACGTTGAAAACAGAAATACCAAGGAATGCAGACATCGGGGTCTCAAGCACACACACGGATACTAGCAAATAAATAACTAAATAATAAAAAGCACTGGTTCATTAAAAAGAAGGGAGTGAATCTAGAAAGAAGAGAAGAAGGGAGGAAGAAAAGAATGAATGATAGCAGGAAGATAGGGAAATCATTCCAATATTAGGGAATCCTATTGCTTTCCTTGGATTGAACACAAATATGGCTAAAGGAATGGAAGGCAGATTAGATTAGCCCCAAATCTTCCGTTAGAGCCTAAAAGCATAGGTATATCTGAGGGACCTGGAGCCTGCCAGCGTCTCGATCGATGAGCTAGTAGACAACTGGAACATCAAACTCTTGATTGCTCCTAGGCGCCCTCTTTGACCCCGCAGAAATCGGTCACCTTGGTTTACCGAGGAGCTTCGATCAAAGAAGCGGGAGAAGAGACAGCTAGAGAGCGTGTGGAGGAGACTCCGTGACGGAGATCAGCTTCTAGGCTGTTTATGGACGCTTATGAGCAGGCTATCAAGGAAGCAAAAAATTCCTACTACGCTTCCTTGATAGCGGCCGCTAGCTCATGCCCGGCACAATTATTTAAAGTAATTCGGTCTTTGACGATGGTCCCTACCACCCCAATAAATGATGATCAGGCCCCTTTTGCCCCCAAAGTTTCCCCCTTTCCCTCCTGGGGTCATGTTGAAAACAGAAATATAAACAGAATGCAGACATCGGGGTCTCAAGCACACACACGGATACCAGCCAAAGCAAGCACTGATTCTTTAAAAATGAAGGGAATGAACCTAGAAAGAGGAGAAGAAGGGAGGAAGAAAAGGATGAATGATAGCAGGAAGATAGGGAAATCATTCCAATATTGGAGCATCACATTGATTTCCTTGGGTTGAACACAAGTGTGGCTAAAGGAATGGAAGGCAGAAAGGAGGTCTTTCCAATATTACAGTGTCATTATCTCTGGATTTATTTATTTATTTATTCAGTTTTATATGCCGTCCTTCCCCGGGGGCTCAGGGCGCCTTACAGATAATATAAAAACACACACTTTAAAACAACCTAAATTAAATCCTTAATTAAAACTACAAAAATATTTACAGCTGATTAACCAGACCAGACCCCGGAAGCCTGAAGCAATAAAAACGTCTTGATCCCTCAAAGCTCGCACATCTTCCGGCAGAGCGTTCCAAAGAGTTGGAGCTAGGATCGTAAAGGCTCGCCGTCTTGTCGATGTCAGCTGATATGAGCGGCAGCTAGGATTCATCAAAAGATTTGGGTCAATGGAGCGCAGTGACCTCTAGGTTTGATATGGGGTGAGACGGTCCCTCAAATACAACGACCCCTGACCATATAAGACCTTGAAGGTGATAATTGCGGGGTCACCCAATGGGCTATCCTCTCTCCTCTATTATTTAACATCAACATGCGTCCACTGGCCCAACTGGTGCGTAGTTTTGGTCTGGAGTGCCATCAGTACACTGATGACTCCCAGCTGGTGCTGAGGATGGAAGGCCGGCCAGACTCTGTACCCGATTATTTCCATCGCTGCCTTGAAGCCATGACTGGGTGGCTACAGGCCAGCAGGTTGAAGGTGAACCCGTCGAAGACGGAGGTCCTGTGGTTGGGTCGACCTGGGGGGGGGGGGGCTCCGGCTGCCAATAATGGACGGTGAGGTGGTTAATCCGTCGCCGCTGGTGAAAAGCCTGGGGGTCCAACTGGACCCTCTGCTGACGATGGAGGCCCAGGTCTCCGCCGTGAGCAGAACGGCGTTTTTCCATCTGCGCCAGGTGAGGCGGCTGGCGCCCTACCTTTCCGGTGACAACCTAGCCACGGTAATCCAGGCCATGGTTATCTCGAGACTGGACTACTGTAACGCCCTTTACATTGGCCTTCCTTTGTCGGTAATCCGGAAACTGAAGATGGTGCAAAACGCTGCTGCTCGACTGCTGGCTGGAGGGACACTATCGTGCCACATCACACCAGTCCTACAGCGCTTGCACTGGCTCCCCATTGAGTACGGGATTGCCTTCAAAGTGCTGGTGTTAACCTTTAAGGCCTTGCATGGCCTGGGGCCAGTGTACCTGAAGGACCGCCTCTCCTGCACATTCCCCAGAGACCACTACAGTCCATGGACCAAAACCTATTGGAGGTTCCATCACTCAAGTTTTGCCGATTGTCATCGACTCGGCAGCGCACCTTTTCCGTAGTAGTGCCTACCCTGTGGAACGCCCTCCCGGCTCACGTCGTTTCCTTCCTTCCAAAATGGCGCTGGTGGTGAAAGGGAGCGTGGCTTCACCAACGGCCTCCTTCCCTCCAGAGAGGAGGCGGTTTCTGGGAAGCAAGAAGGCGGGGCCTCTGCGGAGCAGGCACGCTCCTGATTGGCCGCCCGGGGAAGCGCTGATTGGCTGTCGCTCAGGGGGAAGGGGCCTCCCTCCCTCGCGCGGTTCTCATTTGCATGTTTAAAGGGGAAGCGCGCAGTTCCAAAGCGTGGGCCTTCTTTTGAGCCCTCAGGAGAAGTCAGGGCGAGAGGCCTCTCCGGATGCGATGGGAGGACGGCCCTTCCAGCCTGCCCAGAAGCCTGCCTGAGTTTGCTTTCTGAAAATCCGAAGCAGCCACTGGTACTGATTGGCGTGGATCCAGCACATTGGATCCACCTCCTCATTTCAAACTCGGGATCGCACCGGGACCGTGAGTTTGAAGTCTTTATATCCAGAATAGCCTCCGTTGTTGATTTTGCAAGACCCATCATTTGATGTGAACGTAGACCTGAAGCATAAGTAAAGTTCATCCCACACTCCAGACATCTCTCCCCAGTTTGGGTCCTTTCATGTTGCTCCAGACGACACCTCTGAGTCACACTCTTTCCACACTCCACAGATTTAGATGCTTTCTCGTTCATGACAAGAGTGTTTAATGGCAACACAGATACTTCAATTTTCCTTTTTCTCTCTTGTCTGGAAATGGGGTCAAGCATTCAACAAGGTAAGAGGATTTCTTCTTCCTATATTTTCAGTTTCCTTATTGCACCCAAGAAGTGTCTTGACACAATCCTCATTCTCCCTGGTCAAGAAGAAAGCAGAAGGTCAATCATGAAAGCCAGAAACCTTATTTGCCCCCAAAGTTTCCCCCTTTCCTTTCAGGGGTCATGTGGAAAATGGAAATACCAAGGAATGCAGGCATTGGTTTGTGAGAATTGACCTTGATTTTAGTAATTGTAGTTCATCCGCATCCAGATAAACAGTGACCCTCACCGACACTGGACCAGAACGAACAGGACCAGACCTGGCACAGAGAAGCCGCATGACCAACTGAACATACTGCAGGGGTTTGTGGGAATAGTCCTTGATTTGGGAGTTGAAGTTCACCTGAGGTCCGTAATCAGGAGCAACTTGCAGGAGTGCTCCGCCCGAGCATGCCAAATCTTGTATTGGAGAAGGAATTGGACCACATAACTGACCGGGAAACAGCTGCAGTTGACCCCCGTCCTTGTGAGGAGGCCGGTGTGGGTCCTCAGCGAGAGGAAACCGAGTTAGACAGGGAATATGAAGACTTCTACACCTTCTGTCTGAGACTGGAGTCCGAATCGAAGGCCCAAAAAGACCTGAAGAGCCCTCTGCCAGAGCCACTCATTACAGAGATCCCGGTCATAACATCAAGACCGGGTCTGGAAGATCTCCAGCAACTCTGGGGTGAGTTCAGATGCCTGGCAGACAAGTTCAATGACTTCAGCAAGCGGCTAGAATCTACCATTTTGGGGTCTCAAACCCGGCCCCAAACCCAGCTGTGGCCGACGGAGGGGGAAGGGGAGGACGATGACATCGCTGCGACCTATAGCCGCAGGAGCTCCCCTGATCTCTGTTGGGACCACTCCTGGGACTTTCAGCCGGAGGAGCCCGCAGACCTATCGCAAACCGAGCCGCTCCCGGGAGAGCTGGAAGGATCAGCGAAAGGGCTGGTGCCCCTCCGGTGCCCCGATTCTGCCCTGTTGGATGGGACAGGGATCGGAGAATGAGGACCTCGCCGTGACCTCGCAGTCGGCGGGCTGTTTCTTTGGGGGCGGCTGTCCGATTGTTCAGGCAGGACTGGACCCGGCGATGTGCCCATGGTCAGCCAGCAGAGGATCGGCGAGACCTCAGTCCACCCAGGGCCAGGAGGAGATGGACTTCGATATCTCCCAGGTATTGGAGTGCCTTGAGGGCCGCCGGCCAAGGCGCCCCTCATTGTTGCGCTCTGTTCGGGAGGAGCTGAAGGAGAGAGCCAAGATGGCGCGCGACCGCAAGAAGAGACATGGCCACAACCATCCCAGGGGACGCCCCGCAAGAAGAGAGCATGGCCACAACCATCCCAGAGGGAGGAGGAGATGGAGCGAGACCCGGCGCGCAGGCGCAGACATCGCCAGTGCCGTCGCCCAGGGGAAAGAAGCTCGCCAAAGGCCCTACCTTCTCCTGACGCTGGGAAGGGGATTGGCTGACGTGCGAGGTGAGCACACGGCCCCCCGCCCCCCTGGGATGGGAGGAGAAAAATCGAGCCTCGGGCGGAAGCGACAGTGCCATCGTCGCCAGAAGAGGAAGCCGGCCATGGTCTTATCCATGGCTCCACCCCTCAGCTCTACCCCCTCCAGTTCGCCGGAAGTCCCTCCCTTGTCTCCAGATCGATCTGAGGGAGAGTACCAGCGCCACCAGCAGGATGGAGGGCTTACTGCACCCCCATCAATGTCATCAATGCCATCAGCTGGCTCCCTGCAGAGGAACCTGCCGGCTCTGCTTGGGCAACTACCTGAACAGTCGCTGAGGCCATCAAGCCTGGAACCCAAGGCTCAGGTGTCTTGTGTCCCACCTAGGAAGGCTGATAGATCATCCAGGCTGGGGCTGGCATGCCAGTGTGAGCTGCCAACCCCAGGTCAGAAATCCCCTGAGGAGACGAAGCCTGGCTTCCAACTGAACTGCCCTCCTAAAAGCCTAGAGAAGTCTAGAGGGACCCGCTATAGATCTAGGACCTTCTGGGGCCGGGGATTTAATAGCTGGGGCCGCAGACACTCTACTGGCTCCATCCTGGAGACAAGGACTATGCCTCTAGGCATGGGACTAGTCGTGGGTCCTAGTCAACCAACGCCGCCTCCTTTTCAGGAGGCGAGCAGAAGACCAGACACCTAGATGATCAACGGAAGGACATTGTGCAGGGGCAGGGGATACCAGTGATCTCGGGGAGGGGTAAATGGGACGGTAGACGAGGGCTTATGAGAGAAGGAGGCCGAGTCGAGGGAAGACTCGCCTCCTTCTGACCTACGAGCTATCCCTAGGCACACAGATGGTGAGTCTCCAATTATCTCCTCTCCGACTCTGGTGCTAGCGAACGCCAGGTCCGTGCGGAACAAGACAGGGACCATCAGAGACTTCCTCCTTGAGAAGAACGTAGATCTTGCCTGTATTACAGTGATATGGCTACAGGAGGGAGACGATGTCCTTCTGCACGAGCTGATATCTCCAGGTTTCGTGGCTAGCTACCAGACTAGGACAGAGAGACGCGGGGGGGGGGGGGTAGCCATTCTCAGCCGAGACAAATTCAATTCCCGGACGATCCCGACCACGAACATCCCAGGAATTGAGTGTGCGGGTCTTGTGTGGGATTCCAGTGAGAGTGTAGCCTTTCTGTTGGTGTACCGTGCACCCAACGCACCAACAGAGAGTCTACCTAAGCTGCCGGAGGTGGTTTCGGAGTGGGCATTGAGGTTCCCTAAACTTATTGTGTTGGGGGACTTCAATGTCCATGCCGATACCGCCTCCCCCTCAATAGCAGCCATGGACCTAGTATCCACCATGGAGATGCTAGGACTCTCACTCTGTAAGACCGGTCCCACACATCAGGCCGAACACACCCTGGATTTGATCTTCGCGGCCGGAATTAAAGTGATCCCAACCTCTGTTATAGAGGTTCCATGGTCGGATCACAGTGTCCTGGAAGTCCGTCTTGGAGTGGCCCCTCTACCCGGTAAGGGTGCCGAACCCATTATGGTTCGCCCGAAGAGACTTATGGAACCCACTAGGTTCCTGAATGCTCTGAGGGACCTGGAACTCACCAGCGACTCAGTCGACGGGCAAGTGGAGTGTTGGAACACCTGTCTTTCCACTGCCTTAGATGAGATCGCCCCTAGACGCTCTCTCATCCCCCATAGAAATCGCTCGCCTTGGTTTATCGAGGAGTTGCGAGCAATGAAACGGAGGAAGAGACAGTTAGAGGACGTGTGGCGAGACCTCCGTGACGGAGCATCGAGATCGGCTTATAAACAATTCAAGGATGTTTATGAGCGTGCTATCAAGGAGGCCAAAAAGATCTATTATTCCTCCTTGATAGAGTCGGCTAATTCTCGCCCAGCTCAACTCTTTAGAATAATTCGGTCACTGACAACAATTTCGACTGTCCCAAATGATAGGGGTTTGGTGCCCACAGCTGAGGCATTTCAGAATTATTTTGCCGACAAGATCTCGACTCTCCGCCGGGATATCCCAGCCACTCTTGATACAGTATGTGAGCTCGAGACCCCGCCACCACTCGGCGGGCCCACCTTCACCCGGTTCCAATTGCTGGACGCAGCAGCTGTCGATAAGTTACTGACTGCAGCTAGACCAACTACCTGCTCCCTTGATCCGTGCCCCTCCTGGCTCGTTAGATCTTGCCGGGAGGGGCTACGAGACCCCCTGGGAAAGATTATCAACAGCTCCCTTGAGCAAGGAGTGTTCCCAGGGGGTTTGAAAGAGGCAATGGTAAGACCGCTGCTGAAGAAGCCGAATTTAGACCTTTCGGCTCCCTCCAATTACCGACCTGTGTCTAATTTGCCTTTTTTAGGCAAGGTAATTGAGAGGGCAGCAGCGGATCAGCTGCAGCAGTTCTTAGAAGACACAGCTGGACTCGATCCCTTCCAGTCCGGCTTCCGTATTGGGCATGGGACGGAGACCGTGCTTGTCGCCATTACAGACCAACTTCGCCGCCAGCTGGACCAGGGCGGATCAGCCCTGCTTGTTTTGTTAGATCTGACAGCAGCGTTTGATACCGTAGATCATGCACTGTTAGCCCACCGCCTAGCCGTGACTGGAGTCAGGGGGACTGCCCTTAAATGGGTGGCCTCCTTTCTCCAGGATCGGGGACAGCGTGTGGAGAGGGGAGAGGAGGTCTCCGGGAGGCTCCCATTAAGTTGTGAGGTCCCCCAGGGAGCCATCCTCTCGCACTTATTATTCAACATCTACATGCACCCCCTGGCCCAGCTGGCCCGCGACTTTGGTCTGGAGTGTTATCAGTACGCTGATGACACCCAGCTTCTGCTGAGAATGGACGGCAGGCTGGACACCGTACCCGATTGTTTCCATCAATGCCTTGAAGCCGTGACTGGATGGCTGCGTGCCAGCCGGCTGAAGGTGAATCCGTCGAAGATGGAGATTTTGTGGCCCGGTCGCCCTGGGCTGGATGAGTGCCGGTTGCCTACCCTGGATGGCGAGCAACTTAGCCCGTCACCCTTGGTTAAGAGGTTGGGTGTCAAACTGGACTCCTTGCTGACCATGGAGGCCCAAGTCTCCATGGTCAGCAAGGCGTCGTTTTTCCACCTACGACAGGCTAGGCGACTGGCCCCCTACCTGTCCAGGGATGACCTGGCCACGGTGATCCAAGCGACGGTCATCTCGAGACTGACTACTGTAACGCCCTCACGTTGGCCTTCCCTTGTCGACAATCCGGAAACTCAAGCTGGTGCAGAATGCCGCGGCTCGCTTGATGGTGGGAGCACCAGTGAGGAGCACATCACTCCCATCCTCCGGTAACTGCACTGGCTTCCCATAGAGTACTGGATTGCCTTCAAGACCGTCTTACCCCGTCGTTCCCGAGATCACTGCACTCGGAAGAGCAAAATTTGTTGGTGGTTCCATCGTCCCGCATCTGTCAGACAGAGAGAGAGCTTTCTGCTGCGGCTCCAGTACTCTGGAATTCGCTCCCTGAGCACATTTGAGCTATCCCTGAACTCCTTCCCTTCCGAAGGGAATGTAAGACGGCTTTTTTCAGGCTAGCGCTTGGCTAAACCCAAATGTAATTGGCTCGCCCTGCCTCAGTCAAAGAATTGTAGACCCGTTCCACCTTGGTTATGTACCGTGTTTTTACTATGTTTTTATTGTATGTTTTATATATGCTTGTAATTGTGATCCGCCCCGAGCCTGCAGGGAGGAGCGGAATATAAAACCGAATAAATAAATAAATAAATAAATCTAGGGAGCACTGAAGCCACCCAACGTTGGATGGCCAGGGTTTGGTGGTGATTGCCCTGGGAATCTGGAAGTTGTAGTTCTCCCTTATCCAGAGAACTGAACCCAACGATGGAAATTAAGCAAATTTTATTTATATTATCTAACATCTGAAATCAAACATTGCTTCCTTATAATTTGGACATTGCCAGCCCCCCCTCCCCCCTCTCTGTCAGGCCTCAGTCTCCCAGCCTGGGGA
Organism: Anolis apletophallus; assembly: GCA_030556195.1. Lineage (NCBI taxonomy): Eukaryota > Metazoa > Chordata > Lepidosauria > Squamata > Anolidae > Anolis > Anolis apletophallus. Next base: position 940,686 of record JARBWK010000003.1, on the reverse strand, counting down.
TGGAGGCTGGGAATATGGGGCCTGACACAACAAACATCAGATAAACACCTGTTTTGCCTGGCCCTGAGAAGAAACGCTCTGGGAGCAGGGCGGGAGAAAAGGGCGGGCTTGTGATGGGAGGGAATGCCCGTTTGAAAATGTGGGAGTTTGCTATAAAGGAATGTGCTTCTGCTTCGGGGCCCACTTTCGGCTTAAAGCTTGTTCTTGATACACTCAGTAAAGTTCATTAATGATATCCGGAGCTGTCTCTCGTTGGTCATTTTTGGAGCGGCTGTTGTGGTTCATGACAGAAAGCCGAAAGTCAAGACTCGCTATCCCACGGCTGTGGTGAGGTGAGGAATGGGTCGGAGAGCCAGCACCCAGACAGGATGCAGTATGGAGCCAGAGGACGACTGAGTCTCCTTCGAGGTAGTGGAAGGGGACTTCGCCTTCCGTGTGTGGGAAGCCGAAGAAGAGGAAGAATGTCTTGGCTTCTGGGAGTGCGCAGATCCAGTGTTCTCAGACCCCCAAAGGGCGGAAGCTCTAGCAATGCGGCTGGATTCCTTAGAAAAGGCCACAGGAGCTGGCGACCAACAGAGTCCCCTTGGCAGAGAGGTGCGTACAGACCCAGCATTCCCAAATCTCAGTCGGGTGCAAAGTCTGGCAATGTGAATGGATTCCTTGGAGAAGGCCATAGCAGAGCTAATTTCCCCCACCAGCATGGGGCCCAGGGATGGACCCCTGCAGAGAGGCCAACGGAGGAGTGGTGACGTGTTTGGGGAACTTCCCAAGCCCCAAATGGAGCCTGGAGTCACAGAAGGGGTGAGAGCCCCGTATCTGGCACAGCCCTGGGGAAGGAGCCGGCTGCAGAAGCTGAAATAGGTGAGAGCACCGATAAGGGAGATGCTCTGCTTTCCCCTGCGATGGAAGGCACGCTGGAAGTGGAAGAAATCCAGGCAGCAGTTGCTGAGAGGCCTCCGCATTCCTCCAGCCGGGGGGCTGCCAGGAGACAGAATTCCTTCGGCCGAGCGGGGAGGAGTACAGGCCCAGCCAGGAAGAGAGAGAAATCCCCACAGCCTCAGTTTGTGAGAGGGCTGGCAGCATCTAAGCCTCCACCCGGAGAAGAGAGTTTGAGAGCTGCAGTGACGGAGGCAGGAAAGGGGGAAGCTGCAGAGCCAGTTGCAGAGACCTTGGAGGCAAGAGAGAAGAGAGAAAGCAGAGAGAGAGAAGAAAGCAGAGAGAGAGAGAGAGAAAAGCAGAGAGAAGAGAAAGCAGAGAGAGAGAAAGCAGAGAGAGGAGAGAGAGAGAGAGAGAGGAGAGGGGAGAGACCCAGCAACAGAAGACACGCAGGCTGGAGAGGAGGGGATTGAGGAAGGGAGCCCCGATGGGGGGCTGGGGGAATGGAGAGGGTTTCACCCCCCTTCCAGGAGAGGAAAAGCCTGCCAGCACAGAAGCAGAGAAGGGCTGTTTGGTAAACGATGGATCTCAGTCAAAAGCTGCAGGAAATCCCACAGACGCTTTCTGAGGCTGTGGTGGATTCACAAAGCAAGGCTGGAGAGCTGGAGTGGCCCTGGGGAAAGCAGCCCCTACCTATGACACTGTGGAGAATGGCCCTTGTAGATCCCCCGCTGTGGAGAGTGGAGGTGTGCCCGCCATCCCTGGGAGCAGCCTGGGAAAGCCAAGAGCCGCAGGAGCAAGAAGGGAAAGTCTCTGAGACTGCCATCCTAGAGATGGGACCTGTGTATCCTCTCCAGGAGGATTGGAGTGAGTGGGGACAGTGTGACTTGGTTTCCTGCTTCATTAATTCTTCGGGCTGGTTTGAAGTGCCAGCCGATCGACGGACACCCAGGAGTTGGGCCTTCTCTGCCACTGAACGTGGGCGGGAAATACTTTGTATTGGAAGAACTACAACGCCCACAGAGAAGTAAGCGGACCAGCTGCAGCACTTCCTAAATGACACAGCCGGATTAGATCCCTACCAGTCCGGCTTCCATATTGAGCATGGGACAGAGCATCACAGACCAGCTCCGCTGCCAGTTGGACCAAGGGGGATCAGCGCTGCTGGTGTTGTTAGATCTCACGGCAGCCTTTGATACGGTAGACCACGCATTGTTAACCCAACGCTTAGCCGTGACGGGAGTTAGAGGGACTGCCCTTAAATGGATGTCCTCCTTCCTCCTTGATAGGGGACAGCAGTGGAGAGGGGAGGCATGGCTTCCGAGTGGCTTCCCTTAAATTGTGGGGTACCTCTGGGAGCCATTCTTTCCCCTCTATTATTTAACATCTACATGCGACCACTTGCCAAGTTGGTGCAGAGTTTTGGTCTGGAGTGCCATCAGTACGCTGATGACACCCAGCTGGTGCTGAGGATGGATGGCCAGCCAGATTCTGTACCCGATTGTTTCCAACAATGCCTTGAAGCTGTGACTGGTTGGCTACGAGCCAGTCGGCTGAGAGTGAATCCATCTAAGACGGAGATCCTCTGGCTGGGTCATCCTGGTGGGTGTGGGCTCCAGCTCCCTACTCTGGACGGCGAGGCACTATGCCCGTTGCACCTAGTAAAGAGTCTGGGGGTCCAGTTAGATCCCCTGCTGACGATGGAGACTCAGGTCTCCGCTGTCAGCAGATCCGCCTTCTTCCACCTGCGGCAGGCTAGGCGGCTGGCGCCCTATCTCACTGGAAATGACCTAGCCACGGTGATCCAAGCTACAGTCATCTCGAGGCTGGACTACTGTAACGCCCTTTACATTGGCCTGCCTTTGTCGGTCATCCGGAAGCTTAAACTGGTGCAGAACGGAGCAGCGAGTCTCCTGGCTGGAGTGCCAGCCAGGGCGCATATCACTTCAACTCTGCAGCGACTGCACTGGTTGCCAACTGAGCACCGGATCACCTTCAAAGTGTTGGTTTTAACCTTTAAGGCCTTGCATGGTCTGGGGCCAGTGTACTTGAGGGACCACCTACTCCCATATGTTCCCCAGAGATCTCTCCGTTCTGAAGACCTCAATCTCCTGCAGATTCCCTCCCTGCGAACCATCCACCTGTCATCAACTAGACACAGAGCCTTCTCCGTGGCTGCACCTCAACTGTGGAACAGTTTGCCACCGGAAGTCCGAGCAGTCAATGAGCTACCAGGTTTCCGGAAAGCTTGTAAAACAGTGCTGTTCCGGCGTGCATTTAATGTATGAATAACCACTCCTGGTTATAGTTGAATACGGTTAATTGTTTTACTGTTTGTTTTTATGTTGTTGTTGGTTGTGATGTGTTTTATGATGAAGTCGATATGCTGTAAACCGTCCTGAGCCAGTTGGAAAGGACGGTATAAAAATCGAAATAATAAAATAAATAAATAAATAAAAATCAACCTCACTTGACATGAACTCTGAAATGTACATGTGTATAATGTTTGTGAGAAATGTTTGTATTATGCCGAGAGGGACTGCCCCACTGTTGGAAGAGGGACTGCAGGAAAGGATGTTCCCAACGAGAGGAGGGACGTCGGCAGGTGGGGTAGGAAATAAAGTTGGGATTGCTCACCAGCCTAGAAATGTGTGGGACTGGGTTAGAAAGTTTTCACAATGGGAAGCTATGGATGTCACCTGAATTATGGATGCTAATTGAATCGGGGCTGATGAGAAAGGCAAAGCTAGCCATCTAATTGTGTGATGTAATATAAAATATATTGGCTAGATTTTAATAGATCTGTTTATGTAGGGCAGTGTTTCCCAACCAGTGTGCCGGGGCACAGTAGTGTGCCGTGAGCCATCATCAGGTGTGCCGTGGGAAATGGGAACCTCCAATACCCTTTCTTCCCCCTCCTGCCAAACACTTTTTCTTCTCCACTCAGACTCCCTTCTTCCCAGCCTTGCTCTGCTTGCTTTGCCTCGCTTTGCTCACGCTGCCGCCATTTTGATCTGAGGGGGCAGCGGGAGCATGTTCAGGAGGGGAGGGGGGAGTGAGGAAGACATGGGGCAAGTCTGCGCAGTAGCGCCCGCACTGGTCACATCTTCCTCCCTCTCCCCTCCCCTCCTGAAGGAAGGAGCCCGAGTGGAGAAGAAAAAGGGTTCAGCAGGAGGGAGAAGAAAGGGCGTGAAGAAGGGGGAGGAAGAGGTCTTTGTCGAAAGCTGGCATGGGCAAACTTGGACCTTCCAGGTGTTTTGGACTCCATCTCCCACCATTCCTAGCAGCCTCAGGCCCTTTTCCTCCCCCTCAGCCACTTAAGCAGGAAAGGGCCTCAGGCTGTTAGGAATGGTGGGAGTTGGAGTCCAAAGCACCCAGAGGGCCAAAGTTTTCCCATGCCTGTTTTAGGGACCTTGAAGTGGTGAGCCTCCTTCCAACATTGTGATTCTGGATAGAAAACAAACAACATAGCATAACATTGTTTGAGTCCACAGTGCTTTCTGGGTGTAGGTGAACTACAACTTCCAAACTCAAGGTCAATTCCCAAGCAAACCCTTTCAGTACTTTCTGTTGGTAATGAGAGTTCAATATGCCAAGTTTGGTTCAATTCCATTGTTGCAAAAGTTCAGGATGCTCTTTGATTGTGTGTGAACTATAAATCCCAGAAACTGTAACTCCCAAATGTCAAGGTCTATTTTCCCCAAACTCCATCTGTGTTCACATTTGAGCATATTGAGTATTCATGCCAAGTGTGGTCCTGATCCAACATTGTTTCAGTCCACAGCGCTCTCTGGATATAGGTGAACTACAACTCCAAAACCCAAGGTCAATGCCCACCAAACTCGTATAGCATTTTCTCTTGGTTATGGGAGTTCTGTGTGGGAAGTTTGTGTCTTTCTGCCATTGCTGCCAGGATATCTATGTTGTGTTCATCGAAACAGGCCCAGGTTTCACACTGAGTGTATAAATACATTTAAAAACATATTAACTATATGTATTACTGTGTTAGTGTGTCATTTTGTGTCATTTTGGTTGGTGGTGTGCCCCAGGATTTGGTACATGTAAAAAATGTGCCGCGGCTCAAAAAAGGTTGAAAAACACTGGTGTAGACATTGGTGGTGGATTTTTTTTGCTTGTGCTGTGATGCAATATTAAGGAGTGTTATTAGAAGTAGAGAGAACGTGGTGAGTCATATGCCTTGGGGACTATGACTACTGAGTTATATAGGGGTAGGGGGTTTGGTTAGTATATAGCAATAAGGTGTAAGGGGGCACGTCCGTGCAGTTGCATTTGTTATAGGCGCAAGGCCGGATATTGAGGTTGGTCTATTCGACCAGTACATGCTGTGTCGAGCATTTGATGTAGTGTTATAGCAGATGTGATTTGGGGGTGTTTAAGGCTGTTTGATTTAAATTAGGGAAGTAGGTTTTTTTTAAAGTAGCTTGCGCACTGGGCTCCCGTCGGGAGCAACTGGGGGGGGCGCAAAATTTTCTTTCGTGTACCCCCCGGGAACAGGTACTGTAGGTCCGCCCCTGGCTCCCTCTCACCCCCGCATGACACTTGCCTGCCTCCTTGGGAGACACACACACACACCCTCCCCGTCCTCCTGCCCCCTTGCCTGGCTCCTCTTGTGAAGCCCTCCTCCTGGCTGATTGATGGCTCGGCTTCGCCACTGGCAAAGAGAGGGAGGCCCGCAGGGTAGTTTTGGAATCCACGGAGGACAAAGGAAGGCCCAAAAGAGAGGACTACCCTCCCCAGAGGCGCTGGCCTCCCTCGCTCTCTGGGCTCCAGTGGGGAAAAGGGGGCTTCTGCCTCTCCTTGCTGGGCACTTTAGCTCAAGACTTCCTCGTAGCGCTCCTGGATCTGCCGGGCTAAGTCTCCCCGAGGGGGCAGCGGGAGGAGCCCCTCGTTGCCTTCCGAGAGCGGGCCCTCTGCCGCCGCCGCCTCCTTCTGTTGCTGCTGAAGAGGAGGAGGGTCGAAAGCTGGGATGAAGAGTTTGGGAAGGATTGACACGTGATTTTGGGAACTGTCGTTCACCCACATCCTTCTGCATTTTCCAATAGGAGCATTCATAAAAACACACAAGGAAAGGCTGAGTTTTTCCCTAATAAAGAGTGTCACACATTCCCAAACCGAATTCCACACAATGCCCTCTTCTAATAACCCAGGCACCGCCGTGTCCCCAAGCTGGTGTATAAGTCAGTGCTTGTGCTTGTATGTCTGTATATGGCGGATTTCTGATTGCCTCCCACTTCCACAGGCCACTGTGACCCCACGAAAGATGAAACTGCACCGAACTTGGCCCACTTAACCTCCATGACCCACTTTACGTCCTGGTGCAGTTTGGGGGAGGATGGACCACGGACCCTGGAATTTGCAGTACTTTCAACGGCTTTGGCTCCCACAGACCACTATGACCCCTACCAATGACAGATCAGGAGCAAACTTGGCATGCAGCCCCCGGCCCCCAATGACTCACTTTACGTCCTGGTGCAGTTTGGGGAAGCACGGACCCCAGATGATGGGACTTCCAGTACCTTCACTTACTTCTGAGACCACTGCAACCCACAGCAATGACTGAGCGTCACGATATGACTTGGCGTACAGAGCCTCCATGACCCACTCTACATCCTGGTACAGTTTGGAGGAAGATGGACCATGGATGATGGGACTTGCATGTGGGAGTTTTAGTTTACCTGCACCCACTAAATCCAGCTGGTACTGGATCTAGGCTAAACTTGGAGCACAGGCAAACAATGCCTTTCTCAAATAACCCGGGCACCACTGGGTCCCCAAATTAGTTGAAGAACAAAAATAGCTTTACGAAAAGGATTTTAAAAATGATCGAAAGCAGTATAGTGTATTGTCATTTAAACATGGAAAACCAGAATTCCAAACATCAAATTCAGGAAACAGGAATGTCCACAACCAGGACAAGATTCAAAGGTAACAAGGGTCTGTGATTCCAGAATAATCCAGGACACAAAACCAAAGACACGTGAAAACACAGGAAAAAAACTTGAGCATCAATCCAAGGCACGAAAAGTTACACAAATGTCAACATGGAGGTAAATCCAAGGCAGAAAAAAACTTGAACGCGAGACAGGAATCGCCATCGAAATTGAACATTGGTTCCTCTGAAGACACAATCTCAATTGCCTTCGTACATAGTCAAAAACTCATGCCTTTTCCCTTGAGAAGCCTTGGGAGGAGCCTTCTTGTCAATCAATCTCTGAGAGTGAGGCCTCTCCCCGGCCAGATGCCTTTGTTGACAGACCTGACTCCTTCGATCCAAAGAGGACTCCCCTAGATCTCCAATCCAAGCATTGTTTTCACATTCCGACCTTGACTCCCTTGGGAAATCTAGCACGAGGCCAGCCTTTTCCTCCGTCTGTTCTGGCACATCTCAGGCAGGCTTGACCAGCCCAGAATCCCAGAGAAGGGCGGGAGAGAAGGAAGCAGGGAGCGAAGGGGGGGGCATGCCAGGGCCCTTCTTATTTGTTTACTGTTTATTTACGACCTTGATATGCCGCCCTTCTCACCCCGAAGGGGACTCAGAATGGCTTACAAGATATACATACATACATTATTAGCATAGCACAATATCCGTGTTATCATAGAATCCTAGAGTTGGAAGGGACCCCCTGGGGAGCCATCATCCAGTCCACCCCTGTTCTGCCAATTGCATTCCAAGCACCCCCAAGAGATGGCCACCCAGCCTCTGCTTCAAAGCCTCCAAAGGAAGGAGCCTCACTCCACCACACTCCCTCCCTCCGGGGCAGCAGAGAGTTTCACTGCTGAACAGCTCTCCCTCCCAGCCAGGAAGTCCTTCCTCATGATATTCAGACGGAACCTCCTTCCTTTCATGTAGTTTGTGGCCATGGCTCTTCCATGGCACCCATGGCCCCCCCCTCTCTCCAGGGCAGCGGAAAGTGGCGCCCTTGCCCCACCCCTCTCTCCAGGGCAGTGGAAAGGAAGCCCCCTCCCCCCTGGGACACCTTCCCCTCCTCACATCTTGAGACATGGCCTTCACTATGTGTCCTCTCAGTCTTCTCTTTATATATGACAATATTGTACTATACCATTATATGGTAATATTATTAGTAATATGACATGTATTATACATACATACATCTATTATATAAAGGAGGTCCCATCATGGAACAACCGTCCCAGACAGAGAAACCTTACAACGCAGAGACACCAAACTTGCCAACAGAAATAGGCCTCAAGCAAGGTAGGTTTGTAGCAAAGAAACTCCCCCCCCAAAACCTAAAAGGCCCCCAAAACAACGAGTTAAAAAAACTACATTTCCCAGCATCCTCCGGGGCTGCCAACGACTCTCCCAGCCTCTACATTCTGACAACATGATTGGCTGCCAATAAGGGCGGATTTGCATAACTCCTGTGTGTGTGTGTAACTATATACACACACACACACAATAAAAGAGAAAAAGATGTATGTATGTATGTGGAGTAAGTGTCTGTAGTACTTCCACACCCCTCTGTTCCCACAGACCACTGCAGCCCCCAACAAACACCTATAAAGACCACATTTGGCATGCAGAGCCCGTGACCCACTCTACATCCTACTGCAGTTTGGAGGAGGGCAGACCATGGATGATGGGCCTTGCAGTACCTTCCCTCACTTTCCAAGACTGCTGCAAACCTAATCCAATGACTGATCAAGACCAAACCTGGCATACAGAGCCCTCATGACCCACTCTACATCCTGGTGCAGTTTTGTGTGAGACGGACCATGGATGATGGGACTTGAAGTACTTTCACTCGCTTCCTAAAAACAATGCAACCCTCATCCATTCACCAATACAGACCACACTTGGCACACAGAGCCCCCATGACCCAATGTACATCCTACTGCAATTTCAAGGTAGGCAGACCACAGATGATGGGACTTACAGTACCTTCAGTAATTTCATGATACCATTGCAACTCTCAATAAGGATGGATCAAGGCCAAACTTGGCAGACAGAGCCTCCCTGACCCTCTCTACATCCTGGTGTCGTTTGGAGGAGATTAGACCACGGACGTTGGGGCTTCCTATCCCTTCACTAACTTCCGGACACCACTGTGAGCCACATAAATAACTGCTAAAGACCAACTACTACGTTTCTTGAAAAACCCGGGCACCGCCGGGTCCCCAAGCTAGTATACAATAAAAGAGGATGTATGTATGTATGTATGTATGTGGCAGCTTTCTGATTGGTTGCCACTATGGGATTATTTGCATAACGCCCCTGAGTGGCCAGCACCACCAACATTCCGACACTCTAAAGTGGCAGAGGGGGATAAGGAAAAGGCCTGAGGCAGTCAGGCATGGTGGGAGTTTAAGGCCAAAACACTTTGCGGCCCCCAACAATGACAGAACAAAACCAAACTTGGCACACAGAACCCCCAAGACCCCCTCTACATCCTGGTGCAGTTAGAGGGAGTATGATGGTACTTGCAGTACTTTAACTCACTGCCTTAGAGAACTGTGGTCCACACCAATGACGGATCAGGACCAAACTTGACACACAGAGGCCCAATGGCCCACTTTACAGTCTGGAGCAGTTTAGGGCAGGATGGGCCTCAAATGATGGGATTTGCAGTACCTTCACCCGATTCACTTCCCACAGCCCCTACAAATCACAGACCAGGCCCAAACTTGCCACACAGACTACTCATGACCCATTCTACATCCTGCTGCAGTTCTAAGGAGGATGGACCATGGATGATGGGACTTGCAGTACCTTCACTCAGTTACTTAAACCACTGCGACCCTCATTCTATGACCAATGCAGACCAAACTTGGCACACAGAGCCCCCATGACCCACTGTACATCCTGCTGCAGTTTGAAGGAGGACAAACCATGGGTGATGGGCCTTGAAGTACCTCCACTCACTTCCCTAGACCGCTGCACCCCTCATCCTCGGACTGATCAAGACCAATCTTGGCACCCAAAGCCCCCATCACCCACTTTACATCCTGGTGCAGTTTGGAGGAGGATGGACCACAGATGATGGGACTTGCAGTACCTTCAGTAATTTAATGATATCACTGCAACTCCCAAACTTGCCACACAGAGCCCCTTTGGCGCACTCTACATCCTGGTGCAGTTGAGAGGAGGGCAGGCCACACATGATGGGACTTTCAGTACCTTCCGTAATTTCATGATACCACTGCCACTCCCAATAATGATCGATCAAGGCCAAACCCGCCAGGCAGAGCCTCCATGACCCACTCTACATCCTGGTGCTGTTTGGAGGAGGGTGAGCCATGGACAATGGGACTCGCAGTGCCTTCGCTACTTTCCTGACACCACTGAGATCCACATAAATAACTGCTGAATACCAACTAATATGTTTCTCAAATAACCCGGGCGCCGCCGGGTCCACAAGCTAGTGTGTGTGTATATATATATATCAATTAGATTAGATTATAATTACTATAGGTATATACATTACATTATAAGCATATGGGTGGGACTGCCTTCTTCTTCCCTGTCAGAAACCCCTATTTGGGGAGGGGGGGGAGAGCAGAGGGCGGCTGGGCCTTGTGCTTCTCCCTCCGACTCGGCCGCGGAAGCGCAGAGGGAGGAAGGGGCCACTCCACCCCCCCCCGGGGGCTTCCTTGCCTCTCCCTCAACAGCCTCCCCTCACTCACTCACCTCCAAACTCACTCCCTCTCTCCTGTCGCCTCTGTCGCAGAGGAAGGGGACGCTCCACCCCCGAGGACACTCCACCCCTACCCCCGGGGTCTTCCTTGCCTCTCCCTCAACGGCCACCCCTCCTTCCCTCACCTCCCTCTCTCCTGTCGCCTCTGTTGCAGTGGGAGGGGACACTCCACCCCCGAGGACACTCCACCCCTACCTCTGGGGCTTTCCCTGCCTCTCCCTCAACGTCGCCACCCCAGTCACTCCCTCCAACCCTCCCTCCCTCTCTCCTGTCACCCCCCTCCAACTCCCTCCCTCTCTCCTGTCACCTCTATTGCGGAGGGAGGGGACACTCCACCTCCCACCCTTCCCTCTCCCTCAACGGCCACCCCTCCCTCCCTCCTTGCCTCTCCTCCAACGGCCACCCTCCCTCCCCCTCTCTCCTGTCGCCTCTGTCGCAGTTGGAGGGGACACTCCACCCCGAGGACACTCCACACCGACCTCTGGGGCTTTTCCTGCCTCTCCCTCAACGGCCACCCCTCACCCCCCTCCAACTCCCTCCCTCTCTCCTGTCACCTCTATTGCGGAGGGAGGGGACACTCCACCTCCCACCCCGGGGTCTTCCTTGCCTCTCCCTCAACGGCCACCCCTGTCACCTCCCTCCCTCTCTCCTGTCGCCTGTCGCAGTGGGAGGGACACTCCACCCCGAGGACACTCCACCCCTACCTCTGGGGCTTTCCCTGCCTCTCCCTCAACGGCCACCCCTCCCTCCCTCCAACTCCCTCCCTCTCCCTGTCACCCCTCTGTTGCAGAGGGAGGGGACACTCCACCTCCCACCCTCCACCCTTCCTCTGCCCTCTCCCTCAACGGCCACCCCTCCCTCCCTCACCTCCCTCTCTCCTGTCGCCTCTGTCGCAGTGGGAGGGGACACTCCACCCCCGAGGACACTCCACCCCTTTCCTGCCTCTCCCTCAGGACACTCCACCTCTCTCCTGTCACCTGGGGCACTTTCTCTGGGGCCACCCTCCCTCCCCTCCTCTCTCCTGTCGCCTCTCCCTCAACGGCCACCCCTCACCTTCTCCCCTCCCTGTCCCTCTGTGCAACTCCTCCCCCGAGGTCACTCTCTCCTGTCACCCCTCTGTTCGCCTCCTGGAGGTGGGGGGACACTCCACCCCGAGGACCACCCCCTACCTCTCTTCCCTGCCTCTCCCTCAACGGCCACCCCTCACTCCCTCACCTCTCCCTCAACGGCCACCCTCCCTCCCCTCCTCTCCCTCCCTGTCGCCTGTCGCAGTGGGAGGGGACACTCCACCCCGAGGACACTCCACCCCTACCTCTGGGGCTTTCCCCGCCTCTCCCTCAACGGCCACCCCTCACTCCCCTCCAACTCCCTCCCACTCTCCTGTCACCTCTATTGCGGAGGGAGGGGACACTCCACCTCCCACCCCGGGGTCTTCCTTGCCTCTCCCTCAACGGCCACCCCTCCCTCCCTCTCTCCTGTCGCCTGTCGCAGTGGGAGGGGACACTCCACCCCCGAGGACACTCCACCCCTACCTCTGGGGCTTTCCCCGCCTCTCCCTCAACGGCCACCCCTCACTCCCCTCCAACTCCCTCCCTCTCTCCTGTCACCTCTATTGCGGAGGGAGGGGACACTCCACCTCCCACCCCCGGGGTCTTCCTTGCCTCTCCCTCAACGGCCACCCCTCCCTCCCTCACCTCCCTCTCTCCTGTCGCCTCTGTCGCAGTGGGAGGGGACACTCCACCCCTCCCTCTCTCCTGTCGCCTCTGTTGCAGGACACTCCACCCCTACCTCTGGGGCCTGCCCCGCCTCTCCCTCAACGGCCACCCCTCACCCCCCTCCAACTCCCTCCCTCTCTCCTGTCACCTCTATTGCGGAGGGAGGGGACACTCCACCTCCCACCCCCGGGGTCTTCCTTGCCTCTCCCTCAACGGCCACCCCTCCCTCCCTCTCTCCTGTCGCCTCTGTCGCAGTGGGAGGGGACACTCCACCCCCGAGGACACTCCACCCCTACCTCTGGGGCTTTTCCTGCCTCTCCCTCAACGGCCACCCCTCACCCCCCTCCAACTCCCTCCCTCTCTCCTGTCACCTCTATTGCGGAGGGAGGGGGGGACACTCCACCTCCCACCCTCCCTCAACGGTCTTCCTTGCCTCTCCTCAACGGCCACCCTCCCTCCTCTCTCCCTGTCGCTGTCGCAGTGGGAGGGGACACTCCACCCCCGAGGACACTCCACCCCTACCTCTGGGGCTTTTCCTCCCTGTCCCTCAACGGCCACCCCTCACTCCCCTCCAACTCCGTCCCTCTCTCCTGTCGCCTCTATTGCGGAGGGAGGGACACTCCACCCCCACCCCGGGGCCTGCCCTGCCTCTCCCTCAACCCCTCCCCCCTTCTTCCTCTTGTTTCCTGTCAGGAACCCCTGTTTGGGCCTGGTCCTTCTCCCTCAGACTCCGCCGCGGAGGGAAGGAAGGGCCACTCCACCCCCACCCCCGTGGGCCACTCCACCCCCACCCCGGGGCCTGCCCGGCCTCTCCCTCACCGGCCGCCCCTCTCCCACTCACCGGCTCAGCGCCTGCCTCCTCCCGCCTCAGAGTCGGGCCTCCGTCGCTCCCGCGGCTCCCTCCCAAAATGGCGCCGGCGCCGAAAGGGGGCGTGGCCTCACCAACGGCCTTCCCTCCGGGGAGCAAGGGGGCGGGGCCTCCGCGGAGCAGGCGCGCTCCTGATTGGCCGCCTGGGAAAGCGCTGACAGGCTGTCGCTCAGGGGGAAGGGGCCTCCCTCCCTCGCGCGGGGCTCATTTGCATGTTTAAAGGGGAAGCGCGCAGTTCCAAGGCGTGGGCCTTCTTTCCAGCCCTCAGGAGAGGGAGGGAGGGAGGGAGGCCAGGGCGAGGAGGCCTGCCTGCGTAGAAGCCTGCCCGGGGTCCGAGGGCATCCTTCCCCTCCCACTCCCTCCCCAGGCGTTTCGCCCCCCACTAACCCTCCTCACAGCTGGCAAGACTGGCTTCTGGGGATTCTGGGAGAGGCAGGCCAAGGCACACCCCGGAGTGGGGTGGAGTGTCCCCGGGGGTGGCGTGTCCCCTCCCTCTGCGACGGGAGGGAGGGAGTTGGAGGTGAGCGAGTGAGCGAGGGGCGGCCGTTGAGGGGAGGCCCCGGGGTGGGGTGGAGTGTCCCCGAGGGTGGAGTGTCCCCTCCCTCCTTGACAGAGGGGACAGGAGAGAGGGAGAGAGTTGGAGGTGAGCAAGGGGCGGCCGTTGAGAGAGGCAGGGGAGGCCCCGGGGTGGGGTGGAGTGTCCCGAAGGTGGAGTGTCCCCTCCGCCACGACAGAGGGGACAGGAGAGAGGGAGGGAGTTGAGGTGAGCAAGGGGCGGCCGTTGAGAGAGGCAGGGGAGGCCCCGGGGTGGGGTGGAGTGTCCCCGAAGGTGGAGTGTCCCCTCCCTCCGTGACAGAGGCGACAGGAGGGAGGGAGTTGGAGGTGAGCGAGGGGCGGCCGTTGAGAGAGGCAGGGGAGGCCCCGAGTGTCCCCTCCCTCCGCGACAGAGGCGACAGGAGGGAGGGAGTTGGAGGTGAGCGAGGGGCGGCCGTTGAGAGAGGCAGGGGAGGCCCCGGGGTGGGGTGGAGTGTCCCCGAAGGTGGAGTGTCCCCTCCCTCCGCGACAGAGGCGACAGGAGAGAGGGAGGGAGTTGGAGGTGAGGGAGTGAGGGGCAACCGTTGAGGCAGAGGCAAGGAAAACCCCGGGGGTGGAGTGTCCCCTCCCTCGGCAACAGGCAAGAGGGAGGGAGTTGGAGGTGAGGGAGTGAGCGGCGGCCGTTGACGGAGAGACAAGGAAAACCTCAGGGTGGAGTGTCCCCTCCCTCGGCAACAGGCAAGAGGGAGGGAGTTGGAGGTGAGTGAGTGAGCGGAGGCCATTGAGGGAGAGGCAAGGAAAACCCCGAGGTGGGGTGGAGTGTCCCCTCCTTCTGCAACAAAGGCGACAGGAGAGAGGGAGGGAGTTGAGGGTGAGTGAGTGAGCGAGGGGCGACCGTTGAGGGAGAGGCAAGGAAAATCCCCGGGTGGGGTGGAGTGTCCCCTACTTCCGCAACAGGAGAGAGGGAGGGAGTTGGGGTGATTGAGTGAGCGAGGGGAAGCCGTTGAGGGAGAGGCAAGGAAAACCCCGGGGTGGGGTGTCCCAGGGTGGAGTGTCCCCTCCCTCCACCACAGAGGCAACAGGAGAGAGGGAGGGAGTTGGAGGTGAGAGAGTGAGTGAGGGGAGGCCATTGAGGGAGGGGCAAGGAAAACCCCGGGGTGGGGTGGAGTGTCCCCGGGGGTGTAATGTCCCTTCCCTCCGCGACGCTCTCCGGATGGGAGGGCGGCCTTTCTTGCTCCCACGCCCGCCCTTCCTGCCTGCCCAGAAGTCTGCCCGAGGCCTGCGCGGGGTCCGAGGGCCTCCCCCCCCCACCCCCAAGTATTTTGACCCCCAGGAAACCCCAGGAACCCTCCTCACAGCTGGCAAAGCTGGCTTCTGGGGATTCTGGGAGAGGCAGGCCAAGGCACACCTGGGGGTGGGGGTCGTGAGGGGATGTCAGGGGGGCTGCCAAAGACCACCAGTAAACACAGTATTTCCTCTTTGTCGTGGGGGGGGTTGTCTCTGTGTGGGAAGTTTTGCCCCATTCTCTCGTTGCTGGGGTTCAGAATGCTCTTTGACTGGAGGTGAACTATACATCCCAGCCACTACAACTCCCAAATGTCAAGGTCTGTTTCCCCCAAACTCCACCAGTGTTCGCATTTGGGCATATTGGGGATCCGTGCCAAGTTAGGTCCAGATCCATCATTGTTTGAGCCCACAGTGCTCTCTGGATGGAGGCGAACTACAACTCCCAAACTCAAGGTATTCAATGCCCACCAAACCAATACAGTGTTTACTATTGGTCGTGGGAGGCCAAGTTTGGTTCAATTCCATTGTTGGTAGAGTTCGAAATTCTCTTTGCTTGGAGGTGAACTATAAATCCCGGCAACTACAACTCCCAAATGACAAAAACCAACCCCACCAGTATACAAATGTGGGCGTATTGGGTATTTGTGCCGTTTGGTCCCGTGAATGGAAACACGCCCTGCAGATGGGATATCATTCGGATTACGATTCGTAATGGGAGCAAAGTTATAGTTCTGGAGGGGCAACGGAAATAATGTGATGGTTGGGGGTCACCACAACATGAGTAACCATGTTAAGGGGTCATGACATTAGGAAGGTGGGCCTAACCCCCCTCCCCCCTCCAGCTTGGTCTCACCGAGGTGGAGAGTCAAGGGACACCCCGCCACTGACCGGAAAAGACCACTTCCCCCCTTGGTCATTCCCAGCCATTGGGCATCATCTCCATGGACAAGACCTTCTGTGGGACTTGCTTGGCAGCCTGGCGCTCGGGACACTGGGCTCCACCAGGGCCTGGCTGCTGGGCAGACCCATCGGGGCCATGGTGCCCCTCCAGACGTCAGGGATATTGTTCAACCCACATGTCAGGGATACTATTGAACCCCATCACCAGCCACCCTCTCCTCCTCCTGTGTTTGGAGGCTCGCCAATGTTGGTTTGGAAAGGGTCAGTTGGTCAGTGAGCTGGAGTCCGTGAGTTAGTTAACTGGAAATTGAGCTAGGGAAGAGCTAAGGGAGTTGAGTGACAGGAGAGAGGTTGTCAAGGTCCAAGGGGTCAGGATCTCGAGGTCAGGTTAAAGGTGGTCAGAAACCAGTTTTCATGGGCTGGGCAGACCAGACCCATTGGGGCCATTGTGCCCACACGTCAGGTATATTATTGAACCCCATCACCAGCCACCTCCTCCTGTGTTTGGAGGCTTGCCAATGTTGGTTTGGAAAGGGTCAGTTGGTCAGTGAGCTGGAGCCAGGGACTTCTTTAGCTGAAGGCAGCTGGAAAATGAGCTAGGGAAGAGCTGAGGGAGTTGACGAAGAGCAGGAAGCCAGTGGGGAGGTTGTCAAGGTCCAAGGGGTCAGGATCTCGAGGTCAGGTTAAAGGTGGTCAGAAACCAGTTTCCATGTGTTAATAATATAAAAGTCCTTCTGGGAAAGAGGAAAGGCTTGAGGGGAAGTCGTGCTGCCGAAACGTCTTCATCAAGGAATAACCAGACATCTTTGAAACCAACAAGCCTTTACCCTCTTTGAGAGCAGCATGCTTTCGTCCGTCACGAGAACGATACCAATAAACTCACCGTTACTCTTTCCCTTTAAGCAAAGTCTCCCCCAATCCCTCACCTCCAACTCAAAGTTCACAAATGGTGGGATAATAAAATAAAGGTGCCCACCCTGCTGAAGTGGTCAGTTGGTGGCAGCGGTGGGATGGTAAAATATAAGACAACCCCCCCCCCCCCTGCCTGAAGATGGTTCATTTTTCGTTTCAGCCCCTTTCCCCCTGGGACTTGGTTTGAGCTCAGAGGTCGTCCCATAGGTATCTGCTCCTGACTTTCGCTTCTCCAAGCCTGAAGAGATCCATTTTGAGAGCCGCTGGCAATGGGCACCTTGAATCTGGCTGCCTTGAAGCTCAGCCGCTCTCTTTCCTCCAAGGAAGACGTGGGTCATCTCACCACTGAGTGGCGGGAAAATCCATAATAAGTGACAAATGTCTGAACGTCGGACCTGGAAGATCTTGGAAGTAAGAGCAAACTCACCACGATCAATCACTGGAAGCAAGTCTTTATTTCCTTCTTCTCAGAATCCTAAAAAGACCATTCTAAAGATTCCTCCCCCCACACCCCATACATATCCAGGCCTCAGAATATTTATTTATTTATCTATTTACTTGCTGTATTTGTATACCGCCCTTCTCGGGCAACGCAGGGCGGTTTCCAGAGGCAACGATTCGATGCCCCAAAACACCATGAAACATTTAAAAACATTAACACGTAATACAAAACCATAACAAGAGTATTGAAAACACAAACCAAAGTATGGAATAAATACAGGAGAATGTTAATAATGGATGGATCGGTAATAACCCCAATTGTAATGGAAAAGAAATTTCCAAAGAATTTAAAACAAATAATGGATAAAAAGTTAAGGGAAATTTTTTAGATAAAATGGGGATTGGATAAAAGTAGGAACGAAGAAGGAAATGATTATGGAAGAATTCAGAGAAATAAATTGACATGGTTCCATTGTATACAATTAGAACAATGGTTTAAAAATTGGCTAAATTGGCTAAAAAAATAATAAAAAAGGAAGTAAGGTTAACCAATTTGAACAAATAATACAAAATGGGAGGGATGTAGAAGAGCACGAAAACTTGAAAGGAATAACTAGTAAAATATATAAGATAATAATTGAAATAAAGGAAGGAAAACAAAAAATAACACCCTTAAGGAGGTCTGGGAAGAAGACTTAGGGATAAAAATAAAGGAAACAGAGTGGCAACAATTGTGGAGACAAAGACATCTTAAAAATTTATCAATAAGGATTAAAGAAAATTATTATAAATTAATATGGAAATGGTACCTTACACCAGTAAGAATGGCAAATATAAATAAAAACTACTCGAAAAACTGTTGGAGAGGATGCCAAGAAACAGGAACATACATACATATGTGGTGGCAATGTAAATATGTAAGCAAATTTTGGGTGAAAGTATTTAAAGAAATAGAAGATATAATGAATATTAAAATAGAAAGAAGTCCTAGTATAGCTTTATTATCATTATATAATAGTATACAATTGGAAAAAAAGGATAAAGATGCGATAACAAACCTATTAACAATAGCAAGACTGCTTATAGCAAGGAATTGGAAAAAAGAAATAAATATACAAATAGAGGAATGGTACGAGGAAGTATGGAAACTGGCCATAAATGACACGTTAACATCTATATTAAAAGTAAAAAGAGGTATATGGAAACAAAGGGATTTTTATGAGGTATGGAGAAAATATATTGAAAAATGACTAGAAATGGAAGAAGGAAGGCTACCTCCACAAGAAGACATCACATTTTGGACGAATGATATGTAAAAGCAATGGCTTGGGGAGGGGGAGGGGAGCACAGCGGTGAGGGACACAAAAATGTATAAGAAAAACATAATGGCAGATGCTAAAGATTGAAGTATTGTACCTAGAAATGAATAACATGAATCTGCTGTAAATAGACATTGTATAATATTGTGTTGATAATGATAAAACAATAAAAATATTTTTTTAAAAAGAAAAGAAAACACAAACCAATTACATCTCCCAATAAAAAACATGGTCCAATCTTGTCGCCCAGTCGTTCCAATTCCTATGTCTTGTACCTTGCGTTCTACTCACTCACCTTCGACACTGTGAGCAGAAAAGGTCTGTGGCAGATCCTGGAACATATGAATAAGACGGACCCAATGGGCGAAATTACAGAATGCAATTGTCAATCATCAAAAATTGTTATAATTATATTGCAGGGATTATACTCACAGACCCAACGTTAAACACGACCAGAAATATCAGCAGTCAAAACATATATAATCCAATGGGAAATTCAACATAAAGTTCATCAATAGTCCAAAAAGTTCATTAAAGTCTATTGGGTGTAATCCCAGTATTGCTGAGGTAATCCAGGCAAATTCGCCGTGAAGTGTCAAATCATCATGGGAGCCGGGTTGACGGAAGTCACCGGGTTCCCGTTCCGTTTCGCGCTGATAAGCGCTTTATCAAAACCCACAAGTCAAAGTATGGCATAAAGGCATCCACCATTCTAGAGTAAACAGATAAGAGGTCCAGGTAATAACAGAAAATCCAATCCAATAAACATTACCCGCGTGGGTGCTCTGTGGAGAGGGTGGAGATCCACCGGGTTTCGGCACGTATGAGTGCAACATGTTGGTCTAAATGTGAGCTGGCGGTAACTCTTTCCATGCAAACAAACCTCAAATCACCCGGTCGATGTTTATGACTATAGCAATGCGCGTATAGAATGGAATCATGTTTACCCAATCTCACGCACATTTTGTGTTCCGAAATGCGTAAACGAAAGGCACAATTCGTTTGGCCTATGTAAATGAAGAGGCGGGGACAAGAACATTTAAGGGCATATACCAGCCCAGAAGTATTACAGGTGGCAAAGCACCTAATAATGGCTTGAGTATTGGCATGTTCGTTCTTGATCCTGTCACGGCTGATGTTCTTGCAGGAACTGCAATGTCCTCAGTCCTGTGATCCCGGGGTCAATGCACTGGTTAAAGGAGGCGGTCCATACGTGGAATGTATAAGAAGGTCTTTTATATTCTGAGTATGCTTGAAAGCGATCATGGGAATTCTTTCCAATCCCGGTATGTCAGACACCAGGCTCCAATATTTATTAACAATCTTGCGTAGCTGGTGGCAATGCGGGGTTAACGTGAGAGGCCACACCAATCTGTCTAGGGCGGGTTTCTGTTGAGTCTGTAGTAATGACGTGCGTGAAATGCTGGCAGCCTTTTCTTGGGCTCTAATCAACACACGTCATTACTACAGACTCAACAGAAACCCACCCTGGACAGATTGGTGTGGCCCCTCACGTTAACCCCGCATTGCCACCAGCTACACAAGACTCTTCGGTAGTAACAGTACTTCTTTGCATTAGCGTGTTGTTGCAGATCCTGGAACGTCTAGGATGTCCCCAAATTCCTCAAAATGATTATCCTGTTCCATGAGGGCAAGCGCGGTCAAGTCGGATACGGCGATGCTCTCTCGGAGCCCTTTCTCATAACTAGTGGAGTGAAACAAGGTTGTGTTCTTGCACCAACCCTATTTACGATCTTCAGCATGATGCTCCAAAGGGCTACGGCAGACCTCGAAGAAGACAGCGTATATATACGCTATCGTACTGATGGGAGCTTGTTCAACTTAAAGCATCTGAGGGCTCGCACTAAGACCCTAAACTATCTAGTCCGTGAGCTGCTTTTTGCTGACGATGCTGCCCTTGTCGCCCATTCAGAAGCAGCCCTGCAGCACCTGACATCCTGCTTTGCAACAGCTGCAGAGCTGTTTGCGCTGGAAGTCAGCCTGAAGAAAATGGAAGTCCTCTACCAGCCCGCACCACAGGAAGAACACCATCACCCCCACGTCAGCATAGGCACATCTGTGCTTAAGTCTGTTCAGACACCAAGATTGATCAAGAGATAGATCACAGATTAGCAAAGGCATAGAGTGAAGGCTTCACAAAAGAATCTGCAGCAACAAGCACCTGAGGCAAAGCACCAAAATCAGTGTGTACAGAGCTCTCGTACTGTCTATTCTCCTCTATGGGTCTGAAACATGGGTCACCTATCGCCAACACCTACGACTCCTCGAACGCTTTCATCAGCGCTGTCTTCGCACAATCCTAAATATACACTGGACTAACTAAGTGACGAATGTTGCTGTCCTTGAGCAAGCAGGGATCACCAGCGTTGAGGCCATGCTATTGAGAACACAGCTGCGCTGGGCAGGGCACGAGGTCTCTAGGATGGAGGACCACCGCCTCCCAAAGATACTACTCTATGGTGAACTCGCCACAGGTCAGCGCAAGAGAGGCGCCCCAAAAAAGAGATACAAGGACTCCCTGAAACAACATCTCAGGCTCGGCCAGATTGATCACCAACAATGGTCCACCCTGGCATCACATCGGGAGGCATAGAGACGCACTATCCACAATGCTGCGGCCTCTTTCGAGAAGACACACCAAACGGGTCCTGAAGAGAAACGACAACGCAGAAAGAACCGCAACCTGGAAACAACATAAGCCAAGGAGACTTTCTGCTGTGCTTTCTGCAACTGGACTTGCCTATCTCAGATTGGCCTTTTTAGTCATCAACGCGCTTGTAAAAAGCGTGGGATGAGTCCTTCCTAAGAATCTTCGTTCGCGAAGTAATGCCGAGAGAGTTCCGAATCCTCCACTTCGGCCTCTACCTCACGACACCCACGGGAGGTTCTCCTCATGAAGGGAATTTTCTGATGTCGCCCCAGCTTGGACTTAATGCTGAGCTGCTCGAATCTAGCCCTGGTAAAAAGTTTCCTGATATACAGTGGTAGCATGAAGGAAAGGTAGATTTTAAATGTTAGCATTGAATACTTACTGT
This sequence comes from Anolis apletophallus, assembly GCA_030556195.1. Lineage (NCBI taxonomy): Eukaryota > Metazoa > Chordata > Lepidosauria > Squamata > Anolidae > Anolis > Anolis apletophallus. The sequence goes on along the minus strand of JARBWK010000003.1, from coordinate 919,101 downwards.
TTGCCGGTCTGAGTCTCTCTTCGGAGGCGAGAAGGCCGGGATGTAAAAGTTTTAAATAAATAATAAATAAGTTTCCATGCCCACGTTATATTTAAATTTAGCCAGATATGGAGTGGCTCCAGCTTGCGTTATGATCATTAGATCGTTTTGTGCAGCGATGTCGAGAGCTCTTTGATATACAATTGAGCACACGTTTGCCCCTAAATTTGTTAGCTTGCGGGGTGCAAAACCTAGCCTGCTGACCGTGTGGCCAAGTCTGCTCAGCCATGACGGCCACTCTTTGTGGTTTTCTTGTTCTAGTAGACCAGTGTTCCCCAACCTTTTTTGAGCCGCGGCACATTTTTTACATTTCCAAAATCCTGGGGCACACCACCAACCAAAAGGACACAAAAGGACACTCTAACACAGTAATACATATAGTTAACTAGCTGTACCCGGCACGCGTTGCTGTGCCCTTTTTAGGAGATGCGAGAAAGTCCAATCATCCACGGTGTGCCCTCCTCTAAACTGCAGTTGGATGGAGTGTGGGTCATGGGGGGCATGGTGTGCCAAGTTGGGTCTTTATCGGTCTTGGTTCTGGGCCACAGTGGTCTGTGGGGAATGATGGGGTTTGAAGTACTACGAATCCCATTTTCCATGGTGGTACTTCAAGTCCCATCATGCATGGTCGGGGCTCTGTGTGCCAAGGTAGGTTACTGTAAATTCAGGCCATACACAATGTCCAATGAGCTGAGACCTAGTGGGGAGAATCAAGTTAATGAAGCCTTACTGTCAATTCAGAGCGTAAACAGCTTCCCAGTAAGTGAGGGCTAGTTAGGGAAATAAAGTTAATGAAGCCCTACTGTAAATTTTGGGCGTGGTCTGTGATTTTTCGGTTGCAAGTGATTTGGGTGTTTGTGTTGGGGAGTGGCTCAGGCCTTTTCCTTATTCTGTTTTGGCAGTTTATTATGGATCGGAATTTTCATGTTGGCTGGCCAGTGCAGCAGTTATGCAAATCCGCCCTTATTGGCAGCCAATCATGTTGTTCAGAATGTAGAGGCTGGGTGAGTCTTTGGCTGCCCCGGAGGATGCTGGTAAATGTAGTTTTATTTTTACTCGTTGTTTTGGGGGCCTTTTAGGTTTTGGGGGGGAAAGTTTCTTTGCTACAAACGTACCTTGCTTGAGGCCTATTTCTGTTGGCAAGTATTGTGTTTCTGCGTTGTAAGGTTTCTTTGTTTGAGGTATACATCACATGACGTGAACCCATTTATATAATAGATATGTTTGCAAATGTATTCATACACTTAGTGTGAAACCTGGGCCTGTTTCGATGAACACAACATAGATATCCTGGTAGGAATGGCAGAAAGGCACAAACTTCCCACACAGAACTCCCACAACCAAGAGAAAATGCTATAAGAGTTTGGTGGGCATTTACCTTGGGTTTTGGAGTTGTAGTTCACCTACATCCAGAGAGCACTGTGGACTCAAACAATGTTGGATCAGGACCAAACTTGGCATGAATACTCAATATGCCCAAATGTGAACACAGATGGAGTTTTGGGGAAAATAGACCTTGACATTTGGGAGTTACAGTTTCTGGGATTTATAGTTAACACACAATCAAAGAGCATCCTGAAGTCTTGCAACAATGGAATTGAACCAAACTTAGCATACTGAACTCTCATTACCAACAGAAAGTACTGAAAGGGTTTGCTTGGGAATTGACCTTGAGTTTGGAAGTTGTAGTTCACCTGCACCCAGAGAGCACTGTGGACTCAAACCATGTTATGTTATGTTGTTGTTTGTTTTCTATCCAGAATCACAATGTTGGAAGGAGGCTCACCACTTCAAGGTCCCTGAAACAGGCATGGGAAAACTTCAGCCCTCTGGGTGCTTTGGACTCCAACTCCCACCATTCCTAACAGCCTGAGGCCCTTTCCTGCTTAAGTGGCTGAGGGGGAAAAGGAAAAGGGCCCGAGGCTGCTAGGAATGGTGGGGGTTGGAGTCCAAAACACAAGGCAATGGGGAGCACCCCAGATGCTGCAAAATGTAGACTTAAGTATTTAAATGTCCTCACTTGCTCCACTTTATGCCCATCAAGGTGCCAATTGGACGCCTTAGCTTTCTTGCCAAATACCATTATTTTGGATTTTTCTTTATTTATAGCGAGGGTGTTGTAATTCAGCCCTCGGCTCTGCCTGCTAGTAGGGCTGAGGAGGATGCTGAGTCAACAGCGTCTGAGTGTAGTATGGAACTGGGTGGGGCTGAGAGTAACCTAAACGCTGGAGCAGGCAGAAAGAGTACTGCAAGTGATTCCAGCAGGGAAGGTTTGGCACAAAGGAAGAGAATACGGCACATACTTATGTCTCCTACTGACTCCGAGTCCTTTGAGGGTCTTCCCAGGGATGGGGAAAGCTCGTCAGAAGAGAGTGATACTGAGTTGGACTGGACTCAGGTACAGGAAATTCGGGATGTGTGTAATGCAGACACCAGTAGTGATACTTTTATGGAGTTTGATAGTGATGATGACTGGCCCTCTGAAACCTCAGGGAATGATTGGGATACACTAAGTTTTGAAAGATGCTGGGGATCTTGGAGGGACTCGCAAAGGGTTTCAGCTGCAGAGAGAGAAGCAGCTGCAATACCTAATCAGGAGGAGGGTTCCTCTTCGGGCGAGTCTGATCTTTAGGTCTATATAATGTGGGCTTTTGGGGGGAGTTTCCTTGCGGCGAGCAAGGAGTTGTTCTTGGTATCCTGTTTGGCGTCCTGTTTGGTATCCTGTTATCTTGCATCGTGTTTCTGATCCAGTTTACTCGTGAGTTGAGGGTTTACTCTGCCCTTTTGGGCTGAGATGCTGCTGCCACCGTTGGGAAAGGTTGGTGGTTTTGGGTTACAATGTTCTGCTTTCTGCCCAGCTACAGCCGTGTGTTCCTTGTGGTGGGGTTTGAACTCCGCTGGACTTTCTGTGAGTTTCACAAACTGCAAGAATGGTATTGTATACACGGAGGGAGGTTGACAATGTGTTTTATGGGGATTACGATGTGTGTTGTCCCTATACATTTAGCTCCTGTGGACCTTGGATTGTCTCCTCGTTTCTTCGTCTTTCTCCTGCCCAGGACTCTGGACCGGTTATTGACTACGCTATTGGCTCAACCCTTGGAGGACATCACGGAAGACGTCTTTTGAGTTTGCTTTGGATCACTTCTTCAGCTATTTTTGGGCTTTCCCTGGGGTTTTTGCCCAGTTAGGCTAGGTTTTTTGTTAGTCACATTCCCAGTTATTGTCCAATACACTTTGTTATTCCTTTTAACACCTGGGTTTGGCTTTAATTGGCATCTGCATCACGACAGAGGGCATTTTCAGTACAGTACTAGCTGACCCGGCCACGCGTTGCTGTGGGTATGTGTTTCCTCCTTCCTTCTGTCTTTCCTTTCCCTCCTTCCTCCAGTTCATTCCTTCCTTCCTCTTTGTTCTTTCCTTCCTTTCTCCCCTTCACTCTTTCCTTCTTCCTTTTCCTTCCCTCTCTCCTTCTTTTTCCTCCTTCCTTCCTTCCTTTTTCCCCTTCACCCTTTCCTTCTTTCCTTTTCCTTCCCTCTCTCCCCTTCTTTTCCTCAATTCTCCCTCTTCCTTTCTTCCTTCCTCTTCCTTTATTTCTACCCCTTCACCCTTTCCTTCAGGAAATCACCAGGGAAGGGATCCCTGCTACCCCCTGCGCCGCCTCCTCTTGCCCCTGCCCTGCCGGGCCCGTTCTGGGGAAGGCCTAGGCAGGGCCTGCGGGTAGCCTCTGAGCAGGCGGGGCTTAGGGCGGCCTTTCTCGGTGTCGCGGGGATGTGGCGGCGCCAACGGCGGTGGGGCGGGAGCGGGCCTCACCCCCTTCCCACGCTGCCGGGGCTTGGCCTGCCATTCCGCCGCTGCGCCGGGCGTCCTCTCCCCATCCCTCCCCGAAACCTGGTGCGGGGCCTGTACCTCATTGTGGCGGGGATGTGACGTTGGCAACGGCGGCGGGAGGGGCTGAGCGAGCGCAAAGAGTGAGCGAGCGAGGGGAGCCTTAAGGGAGGGGTTTTTTTTCGTTTGGGAGGAAGAATAGTTGTTTCGCGCCCCTGGGCCATTTTTTTGTTCCTGGTGCAGGAGTTTCTGGGACTTGTAGTCCCAAAGGTTTTTTTTAGGGTTTTTGGCCATTGGCTAGTTTTTTAAAAGGTTTTTTAAAGCTGGAAACATAGCGAATAGGGTTGTGGGTGTATGTGGGGTAGTTTTATGTGTCTGCCTTGTGTGGTTTTGTTGCCTTTATTCCTAGAACCATGGATGTTACATTTTTATATATATAGATTGGCTGAGTTTTTGCAGGGCTTCTGATAATAGTGGGGTGTTCTCCTTCAGTACAAAATATCAAAAGAGTGGGAGATCACTGTTCCATCAATATAGAAGATTTATTTTGTCAATATTCATTCATCTTTTTTGTAGTGGATAGTGGAATGAAGATCTTTCATCAAATCATCATTGGCATTGCATTATGTCTTTCCAAATATCATACATCCAAAGCATTTCTTATAATATCCAAAAAATTATATAATCCGATTCAAAATGCCAATGCACCAGGTCGACGGTCTATAAAGGCCCTGCCGTTTCGCCGTTTCCGGCTTCTTCGAGACCGGTCTTATGATTGTAATCCACTAATATTAATCCACTGGTCCAATATCTATCAATATAAACATAAAACATACTTATAATATATAATCCGATTTCAATATATACATGTAACCTATACATAAGGCATGATCCCACATAGGAGAACCCTCCCCAGTGGCAAGAGGTCAGACAACACATACCAATATATTTCACAATTATACGTGTGGACGCAGCCACTGCTCCATGCGGTCGGACAACACAACTGAAAAGAACCGCGGTTTAAGAAAGCCTCCCCAAACCCCGGCGTCAGATGTTTGCGATTAACCACATGGAGCAGCTGTCGTGAAGCAGACGCCAGTTAAAGCCAAGCCCAGATGTAAAAGGGGGTAACAAAAGGTTTATTATACAAGGAATGGGAATGGGACTAACAAAAGACTAGCCTAACCGGCAAAAACCCAGGGAAAGCCCAAAAAATCACTGCGGAAGCCAAAACAAACTCAGGACGTCCTCTGTGACGTCCTTCATGGGATAATCCAAAAGTGTAGTCTATAGCCGGAAGGAGAATGACGGAGGAAACGAGGAGACACTCCAAGGTCCACAGGAGCTAAATGTATAGGGACAACACATATCGTAATCCCCATAAATCACATTGTCAACCTCCCTCCGTTGTAATACAATACCAGTCTTGCAGCTTCAAACTCACAGAAGGTCCAGCGGAGTTCAAACCACGCCACTAGGAACACACGGCTGTAGCTGGACAGGAGTCATTTCCCAAGCCCACAATTTATAGCCCTAAAGATCAGACTCGCCCGAAGAACACTTCCCTGGATCAGGCGATGGAGCTGCTTCCCTCTCTGCAGCTGACACCCTTTGTGAGTCTCTCCAGGCCCCTCACTCAGGGTTTCTCAAAAGTTAGTGCTTCCCAGTCATTCCCAGAAGTTTCAGAGGGCCAGTCTTTGTCACTGTCAAATCCCATAAACGTATCACTACTGGAGTCAGCATTACACACATCCCTATCATCCTTTACCAAGGTCCAATCTAGCTCGGTATCACTCTCTTCTGACTCCAGTTCCTCATCTCTGTGAAAGCCCTCAAAGGACTCAGAATCCGTGGGAGACGTAAGTATCTGCCGAATTCTCTTCCTCTGCTCTAACTCTTCATTGCTGGAATTGTTTGCATTCCTTTTTCTGCGTGCTTCAGCGTTTGAAGTACTATCAGCCCCTCCCAATTGCATACTACTCTCAGATGCTGATGACTCAACGTCTTCTGCAGCTCTACTATCAGGCAACGCTGAGGGCTGAATTACAACAGCAGCTGTAAAGGAAACTACACAAGAATTGTTTATACAGTAAAGATTATATAAAACTTATCTCTACATATTATTATATCTATAACTTTTTTAATTTTTAAAAGTCTTTATTTAGAAATTCACAAAATACATAAAACAAAGAGGACAAGAGCTACTACAGCCCTAGGAATACAAGGGGAGGGGGAGAGGGGGAGGAACACACAAAACATCTATAACTTTATTATCTATCTATACAATAAAAGTCAGTGTATGTATGTATGTGGGAGGTGATGCAATTTTGTGGCTGAATAATATATCTCTATACACTGTTATGTTACATTATATTATAAATCCTATATGCTGTTCGCTTAGCATCCAGTTTGCCAGTTTAATTGAATTACCGTGTCGCTAAAGGACGTATATCTAAGTGTGTCACCAACAATAAAAGTTTGCAAACCTGTGTCTTAGAGAGTCTCTCTGGAGTCAAATACCATTGTTCTCTCCAGTATGAATTCTATAATGTCTACGTAGATGTGAACTCCGAGCAAAGCTCTTTCCACACTCTTGGCATGTATAGGGTTTCTCCCCAGTGTGAGTCCTGTGATGTCTACGTAGTTTTCCATTGTTAGAGAACTTCATTCCACACTCCAGGCATGTGAACGGCTTCTCCCCAGTGTGAGTTTTTTGATGTGAACGGCGAGCTGAACTGTCAGCGAACCTCTTTCCACACTCCAGGCATCTGAAGGGTTTCTCCCCAGTGTGAGTCCTTTGATGTGAACGGAGACCTGAAATCTGAGCAAAGCTGTGTCCACACTCCAGGCATGTATAGGGTTTCTCCCCAGTGTGGGTTTTGTGATGTACATGGAGACCTGAACTCAGAGCAAAGCTCTTTCCACACTCTTGGCATGTATAGAGTTTCTCCCCAGTGTGAGTCCTTTGATGTAAACGTAGAGCTGAACTGTGAGCGAAGCTATTTCCGCACTCCAGGCATGTGAAGGGTTTCTCCCCAGTGTGTCTCCTTTGATGTGAATGTAGACCTGCAAGCTGAGCGAAGCTCTGTCCACACTCCAGGCAGTTATAGGGTTTCTCCCCAGTGTGAGTCTTTTCATGTTGACGTACATTTCCACTCTGAGCGAAGCTCTTTCCACACTCTCGGCATGTATAGGGTTTCTCCCCAGTGTGAGTCCTTTGATGTGAATGTAGACTTGGACTGTGAGTGAAGCTCTTTCCACACTCCAGGCATGCAAAGGGTTTTTCCCCAGTGTGAGTCCTTTGATGTGAATGTAGACCTGCAAGCAGAGCGAAGCTCTTTCCACACTCCAGGCATGTATAGGGTTTCTCCCCAGTGTGAGTCCTTTGATGTCTATGTAAACCTCCACTCTGAGCAAAGCTCTTTCCACACTCTTGGCATGTATAGGGTTTCTCCCCAGTGTGAGTCCTTTGATGTACACGTAGATTTGTACTCTGAGTGAAGCTCATTCCACACTCCTGGCATGTAAAGGGTTTCTCCCCAGTTTGGGTCCTTTCCTGTTGCTCCAGACAACACTTTCCACACTCCATGGATTTAGATGCTTTCTCCTTCATGTCAAGAGTGTTTAATGGCAATACAGATACTTCAATTTTCCTTTTTCTCTCTTGTCTGGAAATGGGGTCAAGAATTCAACAAGATCGTCACCTTGAGAGGATTTCTTCTTCCTATATTATCGGTCTCCTTATTGCACCCAAGAAGTGGCTGCACACAATCCTCATTTCCCTGGTCAAGAAAGAAGGAAAAGGTCAATAATGAAAGCCAGAAACCTTATTTGCCCCCCAAAGTTTCCCCCTTTCCTTTCAGGGGTCATGTTGAAAATGGAAACACCAAGGAATGCAGGCACTGGTTTGTGGGAATTGACCTTGATTTTAGGAATTGTAGTTCATCCGCATCCAGATAAACAGTGACCCCCACCGACACTGGACCAGAATGAACAGGACCACACTTGGCACAGAGAAGCCGCATGACCAACTGAACATACTGCAGGGGTTCGTGGGAATAGTCCTTGATTTGGGAGTTGAAGTTCACCTGCATCTAGGGAGCACTGAACCCACCCAACATTGGATCTGGACCCAACAAGGCCAGGGTTTGGTGGGGATTGCCCTGGGAATCTGGAAGTTGTAGTTCTCCCTTATCCAGAGAACTGAACCCAACGATGGAAAGGAAGCAAATTCAATTCATATTATCTAAGATCCGAAAACAAACATTGCTTTCTTATAATAATTTGGGCATTGCCAGCCCCCCCCCCCCCATATATATATAAACCTAATGTATCTTTTAAAGAGAGACTGGATGGCCATATGTAGGGGGTGGAATCGGGATCGATGGAATCCCACCTGAAGCTTGGAAACGGGGAGGGAGGTCATGCACTTCATGCTAAATTCCACAAGCTCCTTGTGTGTTGCTGGGAAAAATGTGAACTGCCATCAGATCTCTGTATAAGAAAAAAGGCACAAAATCCGATGGCTCAAACTATCGAGGTATAACACTGCTCTCCATTGCTGGAAAAATCCTTGCAAGGATACTGCTGAAGAGATTGGTTCCTGCTATTGCAGAAGAACTTCTCCCGGAAAGCCAATGCGGCTTCAGAGCTAACAGGGGCACCACAGAGATGGTTTTTGCCCTTAGACAACTGCAAGAGAAATGTTGAGAGCAGAACAAAGGACTCTATGTCACATTTGTCGACCTCAACAAAGCCTTCGACACTGTGAGCAGACAAGGTCTGTGGCACATCCTGGAACGTCTAGGATGTCCCCCCAAATTCCTCAAAATGATTACCCTGTTACATGAGGGCCAGCGCGGTCAAGTCAGATACGGCGATGCTCTCTCGGAGCCCTTTCTCATAACTAACGGAGTGAAACAAGGTTGTGTTCTTGCACCAACCCTATTTACAATCTTCAGCATGATGCTCCAAAGGGCTACGGCAGACCTCGAAGAAGACAGCGTATATATACGCTATCGTACTGATGGCAGCTTGTTCAACTTAAAGCATCTGAGGGCTCGCACTAAGACCCTAAACTATCTAGTCCGTGAGCTGCTTTTTGCTGACGATGGTGCCCTTGTCGCCCATTCAGAAGCAGCTCTGCAGCGCCTCACATCCTGCTTTGCAACAGCTGCAGAGCTGTTTGCGCTGGAAGTCAGCCTGAAAAAAATGGAAGTCCTCTACCAGCCCGCACCACAGGAAGAACACCATCACCCCCACGTCAGCATAGGTGCATCTGTGCTGAAGACCGTTCAGCAGTTCATCTCCTTGGGAAGCATCATCTCTTCAGATGCCAAGATGGATAAAGAGATCGATCACAGATTAGCAAAGGTATAGAGTGCATTCGGAAGGCTTCACAAAAGAGTCTGGAGCAACAAGCACCTGAGGCAAAGCACCAAAATCAGTGTGTACATTGCTATCGTACTGTCTATTCTCCTCTATGGGTCTGAAACATGGGTCACCTATCGCCAACACCTACGACTCCTCGAACGCTTTCATCAGCGCTGTCTTCGCACAATCCTAAATATACACTGGACTGACTATGTGACTAATGTTGCTGTCCTTGAGCAAGCAGGGATCACCAGCATTGAGGCCATGCTATTGAGAACACAGCTGCACTGGGCAGGGCACATCTCTAGGATGGAGGACCACTGCCTCCCAAAGATACTACTCTACGGTGAACTCGCCACAGTCAGCTCAAGAGTGGCACCCCAAAGAAGAGATATAAGGACTCCCTGAAGCAACATCTCGGGCTCAGCCAGATTGATCACCAACAATGGTCCACCCTGGCCTCACATCGGGAGGTGTGGAGACGCACTATCCACGATGCTGCGGCCTCTTTCGAGAAGACACGCCGAATGGGTCTCGAAGAGAAACGTCAACGCAGAAAGAACCGCAACTTGGAAACAACATCACCCAAGGAGACTTTTTGCTGTGCTTTCTGCAACCGAACTTGCCTATCTCAGATTGGCCTTTTTAGTCATCAACGCGCTTGTAGAAAGCATGGGATGAGTCCTTCCTAAGAATCTTCGTTCGCGAAGTAAATGCTGAGGGTATCTTTTAAAAAATGACTGGATGGCCATCTGTCGGGGGTGCTTTGAATGCAATTTTCCTGGTTCCTGGCTGAATGGGGTTGTACTGGGTGGCCCCATGAGGTCTCTTCCAACTCTAGGATTCCAGGATTCGATCTCTCTCTATTTCTCTATCCAAAAGTCAGTGTTTGTATGTGGGTATGGACGTGGGTTTGCGTGTATCTGGCAGCTTTCTGATTTCCTCCCACTGACACAGGCCACTGCAACCTCCACAAATAATTGACCTGGACCAAACCGGGCAAACATTTCCCCATGACCCACTTTATGTCCTGGTGCAGTTTGGGGGAAGATGGGCCACAGATGATGGGATACGCAGTGGAATTGTTTTAATGGCGATGTGGTTTTATGCTGGGTTTTATGTATTTTAATATGTTGCTGTACTTGTTTTTAAATTGTATAGCATTGAATCTTTGCTGTTATGCCGGTCTGAGTCCCTCGATAGAGGTGAGAAGGTCGGGGTACAAAAGTTTTAAATAAATAAATTATATAATATATATATATATATATATATATATATATATATATATATATACACACACACACACACACACACATATATTATGCTATGTATGTATGTGTATATGTCTATGTGTGTGTGTTTGTGTGTGTGTATATATATACACACACACACAATATATTATGTTATGTATGTATGTGTATGTGTGCATGTATATATATATATTCTAATAATATATTATATTGTGTTATATATATACACACACTAACATATACATACATACATACACAGACATAGACATATACACATACATAACATAAAATATATTGTGTATACATATATATATATATATATACGCACACAAAGACATACACACATACATACATAACATCATATATTGTGTGTGTATATATGCACACACAATATATTATGTTATGTATGGATGTGTGTGTTTGTGTGCGTATATATATACACACACAATATATATATAATATGTTATGTATGTGTAGATGTCTGTGTGTGTATGTATGTATATGTAAGTGTATATATATATAACACAATATAATATATTATATTATTAGAATATATATATACATACACACAGACATATACACATACATACATAACATAATATATTGTGTGTATATATATATATATATCCAGTATATAATTTATTTATTTAAAACTTTTGTACCCCGACCTTCTCACCTCTATCGAGGGACTCAGACCGGCATAACAGCAAAGATTCAATGCTATCCAATTTAAAATCAAGTACAGCAACATATTAAAATACATATATACACACACATAGACATACACACATACATACATAACATAATATATATATACACACAATATATATTATGTTATGTATGTATGTGTATATGTCTATGTGTGTGTGTTTGTGTGTGTATATATATATACGCACACAAACACGCACACATACACACATCCATACATAACATAATATATTGTGTGTGTATATATACACACACACATATATACACACACAGACATACACACATACATACATAATATATATATACACACACAATATATTATGTTATGTATGTGTATATGTCTGTGTGTGTGTGTTTGTGTGTGTGTATATATATATATACTGTACGCACACAAACACGCACACATACACACATAATATATTGTGTGTGTATATATATATTATGTTATGTATGGATGTGTGTGTTTGTGTGCGTATATATATATACACACACAATATATATACTATGTTATGTACAGTATGTGTATATGTCTATGTATATATGTATGTGTATATATATATATATATACATAAAACACAATATATTATATTATTAGCATAGCACAATATCTGTATTATCATAGAATCCGAGAAGAGTTGGAGGAGACCCAGCACAAACCCATTCTGCCAAGATGAAGGACAACTGAATGCAAAGCACCCCCGACAGATGGCCACCCAGCCCCTGCTTCAAAGCGTCCAAAGGAGGGAGGAGCCTCCACCACAGTCCCTCCCTCCGGCGCAGCAGGGAGTTCCACTGCTGAACGGCTCTCTCTCTTTCTCTCACAGCCAGGAAGTCTTTCCTCATGATGTTCAGGGGGAACCTCCTTCCTTTCCTGTACTTGGAGTCCATGGCTGCATTGAGTCCTCCTCTCTCTCCCCAGGGCGGCAGAAAGGAAGCCCCCTCCCTCCTCCTCTATAGGACATATTCCCCTCCTCCCAGCCTCCTCTTTATCTAGGACTCTTATATATATATATACCATTATGTTGTGAGTAATATGGCATGGAATATAAACATAGGGTTATAATATCACATTATTAGTATTATTATGATTAATAGCATTGTACTATAGACTAGAGCAGGCCTGGGCACACTTGGGCCTTTCAGGGGTTTTGGACTTCAACTCCCACAATGCCTCGTAGCCTCGGGCCCCTTCCTTGGAAGGGGCCTGAGGCCGCGAGGCATTGTGGGAGTTGAAGTCCAAAACCCCTGAAAGGCCCAGGTGTGCCCAGGCCTGCTTCAGTGCATAGGCCAGGTATTCCCTGGCAGGAGGAGCATCCGGGTGGAGCTGCCCCCTCCTCCTCCTCCTCCTTCCCCCTCAGGAAGCCCTGCTTGGGGGCGGCCGGGCCTGGTCCTTCTCCCTCAGAGCCAGGGCCTGACTCACCTGCCTCCCAAACAGGCCTCCGTCGCTCCCGAGTGACGACAGCAACGCTCTCCCTCCAGAGGAGAAGAAGCAGCAGCAAGGGGGAGGGGCCTCTGCAGACTAGGCGCGCTCCTGATTGGCCGCCCGGGAAAGCGCTCCGATTGGCTGGCGCTCAGGGGGGAAGCGGCCTCGCTCCCTCCCTCCCTCCCTCGCGCGGGGCTCATTTGCATGTTTAAAGGGGAAGCGCCCAGATCCAAGGCGTGGGCCTTCTTTCAGCCCTCAGGAGAGGCCAGGGCGAGGAGGCCAGAGAAGGAAGTGAGTGAGTGGGTGAGGGGCGGCCGTTGAGGGAGGGGCAGGGAAGACCGTGGGAGTGGGGGTGGAGTGTCCCCGGGGTGGAGTGTCCCCTCCCTCCACGAGAGAGGGGACAGAAGACAGGGAGGGAGTTGGAAGTGAGTGGGTGAGTGACTGAGGGGTGGCCGTTGAGGGAGAGGCAGGGCAGGCCCCGGGTGTGAGGGTGGAGTGTCCCTTGGGGTGGGGGTGGAGTGTCCCCTCCCTCCGTGGCAGAGGCGACAGGAGAGACGGAGGGAATTGGAGGTAAGTGGGTGAGTGACTGAGGGGCGGCCGTCGATGGAGAGGCAGTGCAGGCCCCGGGTGTGGGGGTGGAGTGTCCCCGGGGTGGAGTGTCCCCTCCCTCCACAACAGAGGGAACAGGAGAGAGGGAGGGAGTTGGAAGTGAGTGGGTGAGTGACTGAGGAGCGGCCGTTGAGGGAGGAGCAAGGAAAACCCCAGGGTGGGGGTGGAGTGTCCCCAGGGTGGAGTGTCCCCTCCCTCCGCGGCAGAGGCGACAGGAGAGAGGGAGGGAGTTGGAGGTGAGTGAGTGGCTGAGGGGCGGCCGTTGAGGGAGGGGCAGGCAGAGCAGGCCCCGGGAGGTGGGGGTGGAGTGGCCCCGGGGGTGGGGGTGGAGTGTCCCCTCCCTCCGTGACACATGCTGGAGGTGAGTGGGTGAGGGGTGGCCATTGAGGGAGGGGCAGGGGAGGGGAGGCCCCGGGGGTGGGGGTGGAGTGGCCCCCGGGGTGGGGGTGGAGTGTCCCCTCCCTCCGCGACGGGAGGTGAGTGGGTGAGGGGTGGCCATTGAGGGAGGGGCAGGGGAGGGGAGGCCCCGGGGTGGGGTGTCCCCGAAGGTGGAGGTGGAGTGGCCCTGGGGTGGAGTGTCCACTTCCCTTCGCGACAGATGCTGCAGGTGAGTGAGTGGGTGATGAGCGGCCGTTGAGGGACAGGGGATGGCAGGCCCCGGGGTGGGGGTGGAGTGTCCCCTCCCTCCACGACAGAGGCCACAGGAGAGAGGGAGGGAGTTGGAGGTGAGTGGGTGAGGGGCAGCTGTTGAGGGAGGGGCAGGGGAGGGCAGGCCCTGGGGGTGGGGGTGGAGTGGCCCCGGGGGTGGGGGTAGAGTGTCCCCCTTCCTCCGTGACACAGGCTGGAGGTGACTGGGTGAGGGGCAGCCATTGAGGAAGGGGCAGGGGAGGGCAGACCCCGGGGGTTGGGGTGGAGTGGCCCTGGGGGTGGAGTGTCCCCTCCCTCCACGACAGAGGCGACAGGAGAGAGTGGGAGGTGAGGGAGTGGGTGAGGGACGGCCGTTGAGGGAGGGGCAGGGGAGGGCAGGCCCCGGGGTGGAGTGTCCCCTCCCTCCACGACAGAGGCAACAGGAGAGAGTGAGGGAGTTGGAGGTGAGTGAGTGGGTGAAGGGCGGCCATTGAGGGAGGGGCAAGGGAGGTCAGGCCCCGGGGGTGAGGGTGGAGTGTCCCCGGGGGTGGGGGTGGAGTGTCCCCTCCCTCCGTGACAGAGGCAACAGGAGAGAGGGAGGGAGTTGGAGGTGAGTGAGTGGCTGAGGGGCGGCCATTGAGGGAGGGGCATGGGAGGGCAGATCCCGGGGGTAGAGGTGGAGTGTCCCCAGGGGGTGGGGGTGCAGTGTCCCCTCCCTCTGCGACAGAGGCGACAGGAGAGAGGGAGGGAATTGGAAGTGAGTGAGTGGGCGAGGGGCAGCCGTTGAGGGAGGGGCAGGGGAGACCAGGCCCCGGGGGTGGGGGTGGAGTGTCCCAGGGTTGGGGGTGGAGTGTCCCCTCTCTCCGCGACAGAAGAGAGGGAGTTGGAAGTGAGTGCGTGGGTGAAGGGCGACCGTTGAGGGAGGGGCAGGGGAGGGCAGGCTCCAGGGGCGGGGTGGCCCCAGGAGTGGGGTGGAGTGTCCCCTCCCTCCGCGACAGAGGCGACAGGAGAAAGGGAGGGAATTGAAGGTGAGTGAGTGGCTGAGGGGCGGCTGTTGAGGGAGAGGCAGGCCAGGCCCCGGGGTGGAGTGCCCTGGGGGTGGAGTGTCCCCTCCCTCTGCGACAGGAGAGAGGATAGGGAGTTGGAGGTGAATGGGTGACTGAGGGGCAGCCATTGAGGGAGAGGCACGGCAAGCCCCGGGGGTGGAGTGTCCTCGGGAGTGGAGTGTCCTCTTCCTCGGCGAGAGAGGCAACAGGAGAGAGGGAGGGAGTTGGAGGTGAGTGAGTGGGTGAGGCGCGGCCATTGAGGGAGAGGCAGGGCAGGCCCCGGGGGTGGAGTGTCCCCTCCCTCCGCAACAGAGGTGACAGGAGGGAGTGAGTTGGAGGTGAGTGACTGAGTGACTGAGGGGCGGCCGTTGAGGGAGAGGCAGGGCAGGCCCTGGGGGTTTAGTGTCCCCTCACGCAGGGCTCATTTGCATGTTTAAAGGGGAAGCACCCAGTTCCAAGGCGTGGGCCTTCTTTGGAGCCCTCAGGAGTGGTCAGGGTGAGGCCGCGGAAGCAGGAGTCCAAGGCACACCTGGAGGTTTAGGGGGGACCCGCAGGGCGAGGACCACTGCTAGGCCTCGGCCACCTCTTCTCAACCCGGGGGTCAGGCACCCTGCGAGTGGGTGGGGGGTCGCGAGGGGGTGTCAGAGGGGCCGCCAAAGACCACCAGGAAACACCGTATTTCCTCTTGGTCTGGGGGGAAAAGTTTGGCCCCATTTTCTCTTTGGTGGGGTTCAGAATGCTCTTTGACTGGAGGTGAACTATACATCC
This sequence comes from Anolis apletophallus, assembly GCA_030556195.1. Classification (NCBI taxonomy): domain Eukaryota; kingdom Metazoa; phylum Chordata; class Lepidosauria; order Squamata; family Anolidae; genus Anolis; species Anolis apletophallus. The sequence goes on along the minus strand of JARBWK010000003.1, from coordinate 903,430 downwards.
CAGCAACTACAACTCCTAAATGTCAAGGTCTATTTTCCCACAAACACCAGTGTTTGCATTTGAGCATATTGAGGATCCGTGCCAAGTTTGGTCCAGATCTATCATTGTTTGAGCCCACAGTGCTCCCTGGATGAAGGTGAACTACAACTCCCAAACTCAAGGTATTCAATGCCCACCAAACCTTTCCAGTATTTTCTATTGGTTATGGGAGGCCAAGTTCGGTTTAATTCCATAGTTGTTGGGAGTTCGGAATGCTCTTTGCTTGGAGGTGAACTATTAATCTCAGCAACTAACACTCCCAAATGACAAAAACCAACCCCTCCCCCCAACCCCAGCAGTACTCAAATGTGGGCGTATTGGGTATTTGTGCCCAGTTTGGTCCCGTGAATGAAAACACGCCCTGCAGATCAGATATTGTTCACATGATGATTCAGAACAGGAGCAAAGTTATAGTTCTGGAAGGGCAACAGAAATAACATGATGGTTAGAGGTCACCACAATATGAGGAAACGTGTTAAGGGGTCGCGACATTAGGAAGGTTGAGAACCACCGCTGGGCGTAGGCCCCCCTCCCCACCTTGGTCTCACCGAGGTGGAGAGTCAAGGGACACCCCACCACTGTCAGGCAAAGGCCACTTCCCCCCTTGGTCATTCCCAGCCGTTGGGCATCATCTCCATGGACAAGACCTTCTGTGGGACTTGCTTGGGAGCCTGGCGCTCGGGACACTGGGCTCCACCAGGGCCTGGCTGCTGGGCAGACCCATCGGGGCCATGGTGCCCACACGTCAGGGATACTATTGAACCCCGTCACCAGCCACCCTCTCCTCCTGTGTTTGGAGGCTCGCCAATGTTGGTTTGGAAAGGGTCAGTTGGTCAGTGAGCTGGAGTCAGTGAGTTAGTTAACTGGAAATTGAGCTAGGGAAGAGCTAAGGGAGTTGAGTGACAGGAGAGAGGTTGTCAAGGTCCAAGGGGTCAGGATCTCGAGGTCAGGTTAAAGGTGGTCAGAAACCAGTTTTCATGGGCTGGGCAGACCAGACCCATTGGGGCCATTGTGTCCACACATCAGGGATATTGAACCCCATCACCAGCCATCTCCTCCTGCTGTGTTTGGAGGCAGGTTTGGAAAGGGTCAGTTGGTCAGTGAGCTGGAGCCAGGGACTTCTTTAGCTGAAGGCAGCTGGAAAATGAGCTAGGGAAGAGCTGAGGGAGTTGACGAAGAGCAGGAAGCCAGTGACCGGAGGGAGGTTGTCAAGGTCCAAGGGGTCAGGATCTCGAGGTCAGGTGAAAGGTGGTCAGAAACCAGTTTCCATGTGTTAATAATATAAAAGTCCTTCTGGGAGAGAGGAAAGGCTTGAGGGGAAGTCGTGCTGCCAAAACGTCTTCATAAAGGAATACTCACACATCTTTGAAACCAACAAGCCTTTACCCTCTTTGCGAGCAGCATGCTTTGGCCCGTCACGAGAACGATACCAATAAACTCACCGTTACTCTTTCCCTTTAAGCAAAGTCTCCCCCAATCTCTCACCTCCAACTCAAAGTTCAGTCAGTAGCCTTTATTTCGGTCAACAAACCATCGGCTAAGTCAGGTGAAAATAGAACAATAGAATACAACATTTAAGAAATTAATAACATCGCATTTGGGTTATGATTAATAAGAACAAGTGTCACAGTTCGCTATCGGTTGAATGACTGTCTTTATCATTTAAAATAGGAACTGATTGCCAATTAATAGTAAGTGTTCTGAGTACTCTTTGTTACACTCTTAGTGTTTACAGGTTATTAATGAAGCACTTGGCGGCTTTTTGCCGCTGCAAAGAGAAATTGGCCACCTGTTCCGTTACCCTTTTGTCAAGATCAGACAGTAAGTAAGTACAGTACCAATTTAGGGTTCTTCCTGGCCATTTGGTGAGTAGAGGGGATATTAACCTTAGTCTATCATCCCTGTAAATTGTGCAAATAAAAGTACATGTATTACAGTTTCTATGTTACCCTCCCTGCAAGGGCAAACTCTGTGTTCATAATCAGTCCCTTTGTATCTACCTTCTAGTATGGCTGATTTGAGGGCATTAAATCTGCCCCAACTGAAAGCAAGACGAAATTTTGGGATATTTAAATTTTCTAAGTATTTGGCACATCCCAAAGGATTAAATGTTAGGCCTAAATTTAGTGGAGAGCATGTGGAGCATGCCAGAGTCATTGAGGCCTGTTTGTCTATGTCACTGATTCGTTCTGCTGAGGTCTGCATTGTCTTTTTATGCTCAAGACTGCTCAGAATGTTCTCTGAGAGGCCCATCTGCCTAAGTTTCTGATTTAATGCTTTGATTCGGTGGGATTTAAAGAGGTCTTCTTGAATCAAATATGTATAGCCCGCTTCCGGCCCTTTGTGCATACTCTCCATCCAGTATCCTAGGGCCCTTCTGCAAGCTAGTGATTCGAGAGAGGCTATTCCTGATTCCAATCTTAAGACCGCAGATGGAACGCAATTGGGGACAGCAAACAGTTTTCTGAGAAACCCTGATTGAACTTGTTCTACTTTAGATGTGAAGCCTGTGATCCATACTGGAATTGCATATAGTAATTGGGCTGTTACCTTCGCTTGGAAGACCTTTGTTGCAGCTGGGATATACTGGCCACCTTTGGTATAGAAAAAGCGAATTATTGCTTTACTACTGGATAGAGCGTTTTGTACAGCTATTTTTTGGTGGCATCCCCAGGAAGCTGTGGCCTGAAAGGTAACCCCTAAATATTTAAAACTGGAGACTTGTTCTATTAAGTTATTTCCTATGTACCAGTTATGCCTGGCCCGCTTATTTGAGAAGGTCATAATTTTGGTTTTACTATAGTTGATCTTTAGCAGGTTTTTCTCACAGTATTGGTTGAATGCACTCAGCACTCGCTTGAGTCCTACCTTGGTGTAGGATATGAGGGCAGCATCGTCTGCATAGAGTAAAAGGGGTATATTGGTGGATGAGATTTTAGGGGGATGTCCATTTGGTAGTGAGACATGAGTGGCCAGGTCGTTCAGGTATAGATTAAACAGGATAGGGGCCAGGATGCACCCCTGGCGTACCCCTCTATTTACTGCTATTGGTTTTGAGAGATTGCCTTGTACACCACATCTTACTTGTGTTGAAGTGTTTGAATATAGGCTCTTAATCAGCCAGAGCAATCTTTTGTCCATTGTGGTCTTCTGCAATTTTGCCATAGCAAATTCCTTGGAATTGAATCAAAGGCAGCTTTTAGATCGATAAAAGCGGTGAATAGTCCTTTGTATGGAGGAGTTTGGTATTTTTCTGCTAGGTGGCTTAGCACGATACAGTGGTCTATAGTAGACCTTCCTTTTCTAAAACCTGCCTGTTCCTCACCTATTACTTTTTCTGAGTCTAACCAGTCTAGGAGCCTGCTATATAGATGGCGAGCATAGAGTTTGCCCACCACCGAGAGTAAGCTGATGGGACGGTAATTTGCTGGATCGAAGTTCACAAATGGTGGGATAATAAAATAAAGGTGTCCACCCTGCTGAAGTGGTCAGTTGGTGGCAGCGGTGGGATGGTAAAATATAAGACAACCCCCCCTGCCTGAAGATGGTTCATTTTTCGTTTCACCCCCTTTCCCGCCGGGACTTGGTTTGAGCTCAGACGTCATCCAGGAGGTATCTGCTCCTCGCTTCCGCTGAATCCGGCACAATGACGGGACACTTCAGACCTGGCTCTGCAAAAGGCATGCTCAGGACTCTGGGAAGGAAGAGAAGACAGAAGAAAGGGGAAAAGAAAGAAAGAAAGGCAGAGGAAATAAAGGAGGGAGGGGAGAGGAAGAAAGAAAAGAAGAATGAACCATGGTAAAGGAGGAAAAGAAAAGCAGGAGAGAGACAAGGAGGGGAAAAGAAAGAAGGAAATGGGAAGAGAGGAAACAAAAGGGTGGGGAAAAGAAAGGAAAGGGAGTGGGGGGAAAGTAAAACAATGAAGGGAAAAGAAAGGAAGGAGAAGAAAAGGAAGACTTGGGGCGGAAAGAATAGAAGAGGAAGGAAGAGAAAGAGGGAGGGAGAATGGAGAAAAGAATGAAGGGGAGAGAGGGAGGCAAAAGGAAGGAGAGAAGGAGAAGGAAAGGGTGAAGGGGAAAGGAAGAGGGAGAATGGAGGAAAGAAGGGAGAGGAAGGGAAAAGGAAGGAAAGGAGAAGCAATGGGTGAAGGAGAGAAAGGAAGATGAAGGAAGGGAGAGGGAGAATGGAGGAAGGAAGGGGAGGGAGGGAAAAGGAAAGAAGGAAAGGGTGAAGGGGGAGAAAGAAAGGAAGAGGAAGGAAGAAAGGGAGAAGGGGAGAGAGGGAGGGAAAAGGAGAGAAGGAAAGAATGGAAGAGGGAGAAAGGAACGAAGAGGGAGGGAGGAAAGAAGGTAGGGAGAGAAGGAGGAAAAGAATGAAAGCAAAAGAGAGGGGAAAAGAAAGGAAGAGAAAGGAAACCGAGGCCCGGGCTGCTCTGGAGAGCCAGATGCAATCATGAAAAGAGCCACATCTGGCTCCTGGGCCCTAGGTTCCCGGCCCCTGCCTGAAGAGAGCCATTTTGAGAGACGCTGGCAACTGGCACCTTGAGTCCGGCTGCCTTGAAACTCAGCCGCTCTCTTTCCTCCAAGGAACACGTGGGTCATTTCAGTGGCGGGAAGATCCATAATAAGTGAGAACTGTCTGAACTTCGGACCTGGAAGATCTGGGAATGAAGAACAAGCTCACAACCATCAAGCGCTGGAAGCGAGTCTTTATTTCCTTCTTCTCAGAATCCTAAAAAGACCGTTCTAAAGGTTCCTCCCCCCACACCCCACACATATCCAGGCATCAGAATATTTGTTTGTTTATTTACTTGCTGTATTTGTATACCGCCCTTCTCAGGCAACTCAGTGGGGCGGTTTCCAGAGGCAACGATTCGATGCCCCAAAACACCATAAAACATTTGAAAACATTAACACGTAATATAAAACCATAACAAGAGTAGTAAAAACTTACACCCATTACGTCTCCCAATAAAAACATGGTCCGATCTTGTCGCCCAGTCGTTCCCATTCCTATGTCTTCTACCTTGCGTTTTACTCACTCGTTTTTTTTTAAAGTGATTACTAGCTTGGGGACCCGGCCCTGCCCGGGTTATTTGAAAAACATAGTAGTTGGTCTTTAGCAGCTATTTATGTGGCTTGTAGTGGTGTGAGGAAGTTAGTGAAGGCATCATCCATGGTCCATCCTCAAACTGCAGCAGGATGGAGAGTGGGTCATGGGGCCTCTGTGTGCCAAGTTTGGTCTGGAGTAGTCATTGGATGAGGGTCACAGTGGTCTCAGGAAGTGAGTGAAGGTACTTCAAGTCCCATCATCTGTGGCCCGTCCCACAAAACTGCTCCAGGATGTAGAGTGGGTCATGAGGGCTCTGTGTGCCAAGTTTGGTCTTGATCAGTCATTGGATTAGTTTTTAAACAGTCTTGGAAAATGAGTGAAGGTACTTCAGGTCCCATCATCCATGGTCTGCCCTCCTCCAAACTGCACTAGGATGTAGAGTGGGTCATGGGGGCTCTGTGTGGCAAGTTTGGTCTTGATCAGTCATTGGATGAGGGTCGCAGCAGTTTCGGGAAATGAGTAAAGGTACTTCAAGTCCCATCATCCATGGTCCACCCTCCTCCAAACTGCAGTAGAATGTAGTGTGGGCCATGACTACTCTGCGTGCCACGTTTGGGCCTGGTCTGTGATTTGTAGGGGCTACAATGTTCTGTGGGAAATGAATAGGGTGAAGGTACTGGAAATCCCATCATTTGTGAGCCATCCTGCCCTAAACCGCACCAGGTTGCAAAGTGGGCCATTGGGCCTCTGTGTGCCAAGTTTGGTTGTGATTCGTCATTGGTGTGGGGCACAGTGCTCTAAGACTGTGTTTCCCAACTTTTTTTGAGCTACGGCACATTTTTTACATTGACCAAATCCTGGGGCACACCACCAACCAAAATGACACAAAATGACACTCTAACTCAGTCATACATATAGTTAATATGTTTTTAAATGTATTTATACACTCAGTGTGAAACCTGGGCCTGTTTCAATGAACACAACAGAGATATCCTGGCAGGAATGGCAGAAAGACACACGCATGTCTTGCTCAACAGCTGTCTCTCTCTGTGTTTAGTTTGTATCACAGTCAAGCTAGAGGAGCTCATCTCACACAGATATCATGTGGTTGAAAACGGGAGCAGTGTCAAAATAGACCAACAGAAAATGCTGGAAGCGTTTGGTGGGCATTAACCTTGAGTTTTGGAGTTGTAGTTCATCGACATCCAGTGAGCACTGTGGACTCAAACGATGTTGGATCAGGACCAAACTTTGTGGTTTTCTTGTTCTAGTAGACCAGTGTTTCCCAACCTTTTTTGAGCCGCGGCACATTTTTTACATTTCCAAAATCCTAGGGCACACCACCAACCAAAACGACACAAAAGGACACTCTAACACAGTAATACATATAGTTAATATGTTTGTAAACGTATTTATACACTTAGTGTGAAACCTGGGCCTGTTTCGATGAACACAACATAGATGTCCTGGCAGAAAGGCACAAACTTCCCACACAGAACTCCCACAACCGAGAAAAAATGCTATAAGAGTTTGGTGGGCATTTACCTTGGGTTTTGGAGTTGTAGTTCACCTACATCCAGAGCGCTGTGGACTCAAACAATGTTGGATCAGGACTAAACTTGGCATGAACACTCAATATGCCCAAATGTGAATACAGATGGAATTTGGGGAAAATAGACCTTGACATTTGGGAGTTACAGTTTCTGGGATTTATAGTTAACACACAATCAAAGAGCATCCTGAACTCTTGCAACAATGGAATTGAACCAAACTTGGCCTATTGAACTCTCATTACCAACAGAAAGTACTGAAAGGGTTTGCTTGGGAATTGACCTTGAGTTTGGAAGTTGTAGTTCACCTACACCCAGAGAGCACTGTGGACTCAAACAATGTTGTGTTATGTTGTTGTTTGTTTTCTATCCAGAATCACAACGCTGGAAGGAGGCTCGCCACTTTAAGGTCCCTCAAACAGGCATGGGCAAACTTCGGCCCTCTGGGTGCTTTGGACTCCAACTCCCACCATTCCTAACAGCCTGAGGCCCTTTCCTGCTTGAGTGACTGAGGGGGGGGGAAAAGGGCCTGAGGCTGCTAGGAATGGTGGGAGTTGGAGTCCAAAACACCTGGAAGGTCCAAATTTGCCCATGCCAGCTTTCGACAGAAACCTCTTCCTCCCCCTTTGCGCCCTTTCTCCCCCCTCCTGCCGAACACTTACTTTTTCTTCTCCACTTGGGCTCCCTTCTTCCCAGCCTCGCTCTGCTCGCTTTGCCAGCGTGAGCGTGTTCAGTAGGGGAGGGGGGAGGGAGGGAGACGTGGGGCGAGGCTGCACAGTAGCGCCTGCACGGGTCACATCTTCCTCCCTTCCCCCTCCTCCCCTGAACACGCTCATGCTGCCCCCTCGGATCAAACTGGCGGCAGAAGCGGCAGCGTGAGCAAAGCGAGGAGAGCGAGGTCGGGAAGAAGAGAGCCCGAGTGGAGAAGAAAAAGTCTTCGGCATGAGGGGGAAGAAAGGGTATTAGAGGTTCCAATTTCCCACGGCTCGCGGCACACTGGTGTTGGGAAACACTGTAGTAGACAAATCGCTAGTAATGTAGGAGGTTGCATTTGTCTTTGTCTGCGCCTGTACCTTGAGAAGTCTGACTTGGCCACGGTGGTCCACGCTCTGGTTACATCCCGTATAGATTACAACAATGCTCTCTACGTGGGGTTGCCTTTGAAGACTGTTCAGAAGCTGCAACTAGTCCAACAGACAGCAGCCAGGTTGATAACAGGAGTGGCATTCACAGAGCGCACAACTCTTCTGTTGTGCCAGCTCCACTGGCTGCCAGTCTGCTACCGGGCACAATTCAAAGTGCTGGCTTTAGCCTTTAAAGCCCTAAACGGTTCGGGTCCAACTTACCTGTCCGAACGCATCTCTCCCTATGAACCATAGAGATGTTTAAGATCATCCGGAGAAGCCCTGCTCTCGGTCCCGCCTTCTTCGCAGGCGCAACTGGCGGGGACGAGATACAGGGCCTTTTCAGTGGTGGCTCCTCGGCTTTGGAACGCCCTCCCTAAAAACATCAGATCGGCCCCCTCCCTCCTGACGTTTCGCAAGAAAGTCAAGACCTGGTTATTTGAGCAGGCATTTGTTGATGAAATATAAGGCTTAATCTATATATATAAAGGAACAGTGGTCATGTGAAAACTACCTCAAACAGAGAAACCTTACAACGCAGAAACACAAAACTTGCCAACAGAAATAGGCCTCAAGCAAGGTACATTTGTAGCAAAGAAACTTTCCCCCCCAAAACCTAAAAGGCCCCCAAAACAACGAGTAAAAATAAAACTACATTTCCCAGCATCCTCCGTGGCTGCCAGCAAGTGCCATTGGCCGACATCGGCCCACACAAAATGCAGAGAGGAAGAGTAACCATAGCAACGCTGGCAGGAGCCATCCAAGGCTAGGATAGAATGCTGAGAGATTTCAGTTGGTGTTTGAGGGTTAAACTGTCAAAACCAAACTCTATGAGGGAGCAATTCTCCAGCAATTCCTATCCACACAACACAACACAACTTCCAATCACAACCCATCCCACCAACCTTACGGGACCCCGTACACACAACACCTACCACCACCACAAACTAAAACCATTCCTTCCTTCCACACAGACAGAAACTGACCCAAAAGACAAGCCATGCCTTCTAAAAATAACAGCATCGGACGACACACTCACAACGCTACATACATCAAACAAAAAAGGGCAGAACAAACGTCAGAACAGAAACACACTGCGCAGCAGAGACACAGACAACAGGTCACTGCACGACGCACAGCTGAGAACCAAATGCAAAGAACTGCACGACAAGAAGAAGCGCGCAGCCAGGAACAACAAAGACGCAGAAATGCAACGCAACAGCAGCGCGCAAGGAGCGCAGAAACACGACGTCGCAACACAGAAAACAAACTTCAAAAACACCACAACCAATTCCACCGCCTAGCCTTCAGATACAACGCTGCAGAAGACTACAGCATGGCGCCAGAGGCCGACATTGGCACCCTAACGCACATCTGCACACACTGCAAAGCCCTGAAATACCCAGCAGAAACAACAGGAATGTGCTGCCTAGCCAAAAGTCTCTCTACCACCACTTGCCACTCCTCCACAACCACGACAGACTTTGCTGAGTGGAGACACTCCAGAATCAAAACACTTCCTCCGCTATAGAAGACAATACAACTCATGCTTCCAGATGACATCATTTGGAGCAGACATAGAAAGTGCGCAATTCATGCCTACATGACCCCACCAAGACCGTAAGTAACATCATTTCCAACCCTTACATACTCAGACTTTCTCGCATCTCCTAAATAGGGCACAGCAACGCTTGCCGGGTACAGCTAGTTGGATATAAGGAATGACGACGATGTGATGGAAACTGATTTCAACATGACGCTGAGGCTGCAATTGTATGTTTTTAATTGTTAAATTGTTTTTTTTTCTGGGGGGGGGGGGGTTGACTTGTTGCTGTGTTGTATTGAGGGCAGAGACTGCCTGTGTAAACCGCCCCAAGTCGCCTTCGGGCTGAGAGGGGCGGGATAGAAACGTGACAAATAAATAAATAAATACTTATTTGAGACGTTGGATCCAGGCTCCAGATGCTGCAAAATGTAGTATTTAAATGTCCTCACTTGCTCCAAGGTGCCAATTGGAGGCCTTAGCTTTCTTGCCAAATACCATTATTTTGGATTTTTCTTTATTTATAGTGAGGGCATTTTCAGTACAGTATTGGCAGAGTTTTTGCAGGGACCTCCTTAACCCCACCGGGGTAGTGGATAACAATACTCTGTCATCTGCATATATCAAAATATTTCTCTCCCTGTCTATAATTCTTGGACTATGACATTCTTTCGAATTCAAGTACTCCACGATATCATTTACATAAAAATTAAAACGGAACGGCGCCAATAAACATCCCTGTCTCACGCCCCTGGAGGTAGCTGTTCCACTTGAGAACTCCCCGCTCTTACCTAACCTCGCTTTAACTGAGGAGTCTGCATATAGCGCAATCATAAAGAGCGAACAGTGTTTTATCTACTGTATGTTGGACTTTGAAATTTTCCTCCAGAGTAACCCTCGACTTATAGAGTCAAAGGCAGATGACAAGTCTATGAAAACAGAATATAAACTTCTATTCATTGATTTTTTAAAATGCTTTTTATTGGTTTGCAAAGTGATAAAAGACACAGACGCAGCAACATGAGCTGCATGAAATACAATACAGTACAACATCCAACCCCTCTCCCCCCCACGAACCCCGACGCACAAAAGAAACCGGACAATGAGTACTTCCTACTCTCTCTAATTCCCCTGGTTGTATGTCCAATATTTATCTCAACGGAAAAAAAATACATGCACAATGAAATTACGTATTGTCTTATTTCACCTAATCGAACCTCCTCTGAGTGGACCAGGTGGGATATACAATTATTTATACATATACAATCAAGTATAATAATTATGGATCGATGTCCATTTCGGTTTAGAGTTGTCCATATAGGTTATTATGGGAGACCAGTCCGTCTTTATTCTATGTCTCTCCTCTGATAAGGCAAACGAGAGTGAGTCCATGTTCATTATATCCACGAGTTTCTTTCTCCAATCAGCTAACCCCGGGATATCATTGTCCTTCCATCTCTTCGCATACGTCATCCTCGCAGCTGTTATACAATATACAAAGAGTTTTTCTTTATTTTCTTCTAGTTCATAGTCAATTAAGCCTAATAACATAAATTCAGGTTTGAACTCTAGATCAAATTCCAGCATATTTTTTTATCTCCCTGTGAATCCCTTTCCAGAATTTCCTCGCTTTGTGACAGTTCCACCACATGTGAAAAAAACACCCAATTTCCTTTCTACATTTCCAGCATTTGTTGCTACTACCCTCCTTATATTTGGCCAATTTTGCCGGTGTTAAATACCACCGGTGGAACATCTTCATTGCATTTTCTTTCAGGTCGTATGCGTACGTGTATTTACAGTGTTTGTTCCACATTTTTTCCCAGAGGTTTAGGGGGATTGTGTGGCCGATGTCTTGGGCCCACTGGATCATGCATGCCTTGACTCTTTCCTCCTCCGCCTGCCATTCCAATAGTTTATTATACAAGAATGTGATTCTCTTGGGGTTTTTTTGCATAAGGTTGTTCCAGTCAGTGTTTGCCTCTCCAAACCCCTGGCTTTTATCTTTTTTGAATATCTCGTTTATTTGGAAATATTGGAGCCAGTTCATAGAGCTGTCTAACTCTTTCAACTCATTCATGTCTTTTAGGATCATGCCCTCTGGGGATCTTTTTAACAGGACTTTATATGTTAGCCAAGTTTTTTTCTCCTGCTGTCTCCTATAGAAGGCTTCCTGGGGCGATATCCAGAGGGGTGTTTTCTCGCAAAGTCTTCCCTTGTGCTTATTCCAGATTTTTAGCAGGGTTTTCCTAATATAATGGTTGTTGAAGTTTTTTTCAATGCTGGCCCTGTTGTGCCACATGTAGCAGTGCCACCCTACTCTTAAATCATGTCCCTCTAAGTTAAGTAGGGCTGAGTTTCTTAGTTTAGCCCATTCTAGCACCCAATCAAGGGCGCAGGCCTCGTAATATATTTTTAAGTCTGGCACCCCGAAGCCCCCTCAACTTCTATTCATTGATGAGTGTCAATTATATGCTGAAGAACAGAAACATTGCCTATAGCGGAGTAGCCTTGCCTGAAGCCTGCGTGTTCTTCCTTTATTATCAAAAGGGTCTCTAGTCCCAACAGACAGCCATCCAGTGTCACAACGCAGGCCCTAGCTCCACCCCGTAATCACACACACAGAGACAATGTCAATTAACTATTTATTCAATCAAAAGGTTAGCAGGTGAAAAGGATAAAATGTTCAATTAGGAAACAGAATCAATAAGTCCAAGGTAAAAAGCAATTGGTTTCAAAAGCAATCCAAAACAAGGAATCTCAAAAGGCAAGGTCCATAAAAACAAAGCGAATTGGTCAAAGGCAAACTTAGTCCATGAAGCAAACAGGGCAATCCAAAAGTTCTTGGAAGAAACAAGGTCTCTTGGCAGTACTTGGCAAGGCTAGCCAAACTATGGCTTCCAGGGAGCAGCAGACCAACAATACGTCCGTCCAGTGAAGACGCGGCCGCCAAACTGAGGAACTTTCCCACAAAGCATATACTTAATTCCCACCCTTGTGGGACCAGCGCCTCTCCAGGCTCCGCTTCCAATCTCTCCGAGTAGCCACAATACTACTCCTCCGGTCGAAGCTCCTCGCAGGTTCAGCGCCATCTGCTCCGTTATCTGCCTGGGAACGGGTCTCCAACTCGGTTTCCATATCTTCCTCCGCAGCTGGTGGCAACAAGCGCTCCTGAGAACCTGGCCTTCCTCATCCGAATAAGCTCCTGGTTTCTCATACAATGAGCAAAAGAAAAAGTAGCGCAAACGCAATCTGATCCGGAATCTGGCTGGCCTTCCTCATCCGAATAAAACATTGCAGAAGGCCAGGTGTCCTCCCATTGCAAACTGTCAAAGTCGGTGATGCATGTCCATCAGCCCCCAGCGTTTGCGCATCCCTCCATCTTGGTCCAAAGTAATCAGCCCCTGCATCCCCTCCATCTTGGTCCAAAGTAATCGGGACCCCCGGGCCAGCACCCTGCCCCCCCCGGCTGGAACGGAGGCTGGGTTGCTACATCCAACTTTTCACATTTCAACACTTTGTTGATCAAGTTGCAGCAATTACCATTAAAATTGATAAGTTTCTTTTTTTCCGTTGCAGGAGCGTCTTGAGAAACTGCAAGTTTCTAATGAAGAAAATAAAATACGTTGATAAGGATGTTTGCGATTAACCACATGGAGCAGCTGTGGTAAGTGAGCCTATGGCTCAGGTTACACCTTGTAGTTCGGCGTCTGACGTCAGCTCAGCTTCAGCCGACAGTGATCTTAGCAATGACTCAGCATCCAACAGGGAGATGGGAGAGGCTGGGAGTAATACTGGGCTGAGTAGAAAACGATCTACACGTGGCTCAAGTGATGAGGGGTCTTTACAAGGTAAAAGAATCCGGCAAGTACTTGGGGAAATCACTGACAGTGATACCCTTGAAGGCTTTTCGGGACATGATGGGAGTCAAAGTGAAGGAGATGATTCAGAGGAAGAGTTGGACTAGACTTTGGTAGAGGAAGTACAAAATGTACAGTATGTGAAGCACCAACGTCTTCAGACAGCTTTTTCGGGTTCAGCAATGATAGTGAGTGGCCTGAGGCGTCTGTGGGAGAAACTGACTGGCAAACGCTTAGTATGGACAGAAGATGGCGCCAGTGGCGGGAAAGTCGGGGATCAACAGCTGGGGCTGCAACCACAGCTGCTCAGGACGATAGTGGGGAGTCATCAGATTAAGGGTGGTGGCTAATGGTTTTATTTATTTATTTATTATTCGGGCTTCTATGTCGCCGACTCCCTGAGGCTCGCGGCGGCTTACAGGAGCCGAAGGGCACAGTAAAATACAGGCAATAAGCAGTTAAAAACAATTAAAAACAACAGCAGTACAGTAATTAATAACACAGTTAAAACAATGAACAGCATATCATCCTCAGAAGAACGAAGAGATGGCGGGGCATGGGCAGGACTTACTCACCAAAGGCCTGCTTAAACAGGTATGTTTTACAGGCCCGTCTAAACGGGAGCAAGTCCTTCATAGCCCGAGTTCCGGCCGGGAGGGCGTTCCACAGCGTAGGTGCTATGACAGAGAACGCCCTCCGGCGGGTAGCAGTCAGCCTTGCGAGTTTAGCTGAAGGTATCTCCAGGAGATTGGAGTCCTCAGACCAAAGTGATCTCGGAGGGCAATATGGGGTGAGACGGTCCCTCAAATACGCTGGCCCCAGGCCGTGTAAGGCCTTAAAGGTGAGGACCAACACTTTGAAGGTGATCCGGTGCTCAATTGGCAGCCAGTGCAGATCCTGCAAAACAGGTGTTATGTGGGCGCCAGCTGGCGTGCCAGACAGGAGCCGGGCGGCAGTGTTCTGCACTAGCCTGAGCTTCCGGGTCACCGACAGAGGAAGGCCAACGTAGAGCGCGTTGCAGTAATCCAGCCTTGAGATGACTGTGGCTTGGATCACCGTGGCCAGATCGTTCCGGGAGAGATAGGGGGCCAGCCTCCTTGCCTGTCGCAGATGAAAAACTGCGATCTTGCTGACCGCAGAGACCTGGGCCTCCATGGTCAGCTGGGAGTCCAAATGGACCCCCAGGCTCTTTACGGAAGGCGATGGGCATAACACCGCACCGTCCAGGCTCGGAAGCTGGACATTAACATCACCCGGGCGACCCAGCCACAAGATCTCCGTCTTCGCCGGATTCACCCTCAACCTACTGGCTCGCAGCCATCCAGTAACGGTTTTTAGGATATAAGGAGCACACTTGGCCGTAGACTTTGCGGTGGGGCAAAGTTGTTGCTGGGTGAAGTTCTCTGCGTTTCTCTTCTGATGCTGATTCTTGGCCTGGGTATTTCATGATATATACTGAACGTGAGTTGGGGTTTGCTACTTTGCTGCTGGGTTCCTGGCTGCCAGGGCAGCTGGAAGAAAGGGAATGGGGTTTTTATTGTGTTGTCTTTATGTGCTTAGTTGCTGTTGCCGCGTATTCCTTTGGCGTGGCTTGGGTTTTGGAAGACCGAAGTGAGTCTTACTGAAGAAGGGTATTGTATTACAAGAGGGAAGGAGGGGGCGTTGGGACTTTGGGGGCTGGGATTATGGCATCGCTATCTCTTATATTAGCTCCTGAAAGCTTCCTGTGTGGAACTCCTCCCTCGTGTGTTCCTGGGATTCCAGTTTCCACATTCCTGCTTTGCTGCCTCCCTTGATTGACATCTGGTGAATGACCTTCGGACTCCCCCTTGACTACGCTTTCGGCTGTTGCTAAGTTTGAAGCTTCTGCAAGCATTCTCTTCTTTAGATCAGTGTTTCCCAACCAGTGTGCCAGGGCACACTAGTGTGCCGTGAGTGATCATCAGGTGTGCCATGGGAAATTGGAACCTCCAGGAAGGGGGGGGGGGAGTCTAGTGTGTTGAAGTATAAAAACCCTAAGAAACCTACCTCAATAAAGGCACAAAATCACAAACATCCCCCTCCCCACCCGTTGTCTACTTGGTCTCTCCCTCTCCATGCATTGGGAAGTCCCGCCTCCCTTTCCCCAAGTAGAGACCTCCTCTTGCCTCCTGGGGGTTCTGTGTGGGAAGTTTGGCCCAGTTCTATCATTGGTAGGGTTCAGAATGCTCTTTGATTGTAGGGGAACTATAAATCCCAGCAACTACAACTCCCAAATGTCAAGGTCTATTTCCCCTGAACTCCATCTGTGTTCACATTTGGCCATATTGGGTATTCATGCCAAGTTTGGTCCTGATCCAACATTGTTTGAGTCCATAGTGCTCTCTGGATATAGGTGAACTACAACTCCAAAACCCAAGGTCAATGCCCACCTAACTCTTATAGCATTTTCTCCTGGTTACGGGAGTTCTGTGTGGGAAGTTTGTGTCTTTCTGCCATTCCCGCCAGGATATCTATGTTGAGTTCATCGAAAAAGGCCCAGTTTTCACACTGAGTGTATAAATATATTTTAAAAACATAGTAACTATATGTATGACTGTGTTAGAGTGTCATTTTGTGTCATTTTGGTTGGTGGTGTGCCCCAGGATTTTGCAAATGTAAAAAGTGTGCCACGGCTCAAAAAAGGTTGAAAAACACTGCTTTAGATAGTTAGTGGGTTTGTGTGCCAATTGGTGAAGATTTGGGTTTGCTTTCTCCTGTGCTGGCTGACTTCAAGCATTACTTTTGTTCTCCTTTTGTGCCCTGAAGGCACAGAAGGATTGTAAATAAACCTTGTTTATTGCTTTTATCTGGCTTGGCTTCTTTGAGTGGCATCTGATCGCAACAGCAGCTGGAAAGGAAACTACACATACATTGTTTATACAGTAAAGATTATATAAAACTTATCTCTACGTATTATTATATCTATAACTTTTTAATCTATCTATACAATAAAAGTAAGTGTATGTATGTGGGAGGCGATGTAATTTTATGGCTGAATTATATATATATTATATATATATATAATATATATATATATATATATATAGTTATGTTACATTATACTATAAATCTTATATGCTGTTCGTTTAGCATCCAGTTTGCCAGTTTAATTGAATTACCGTGTCGCTAAAGGACGTGTATCTAAGTGTGCCACCAACATTAAAAGTTTGCAAAGCTGTGCCTTAGAGAGTCTCTCTGGAGTCAAATACCATTGTTCTCTCCAGTATGAATTCTATGATGTCTACGTAGATATGAACTCGAAATGCAGCTCTTTCCACACTACAGGCACATATAGGGTTTCTCCCCAGTGTGAGTCCTTTGATGTACATATAGACTTCCATTTTGAGAGAAGCTCCTTCCGCACTCCAGGCATTTATAGGGTTTCTCCCCACTGTGAGTCCTTTGATGTGAATGTAGACTTGCACTGTGAGTGAAGCTCTTTCCACACTCCAGGCATGCAAAGGGTTTCTCCCCAGTGTGGGTTTTTTGATGTGAATGTAGACCGGCAAACTGAGTGAAACTTTGTCCACATTCCAGGCATTTATAGGGTTTCTCCCCAGTATGAATCCTTTGATGTAAACGTAGACCTGAACTCCGAGCGAAACTCTTTCCACACTCCAGGCATGTATAGGGTTTCTCCCCAGTGTGAGTCCTTTGATGTGAACGTAGACCTGAACTCTGAGCGAAGCTCTTTCCACACTCCAGGCATGTATAGGGTTTCTCCCCAGTGTGAGTCCTTTGATGTGAACGTAGATTTCCATTGCGAGAGAAGCTCATTCCGCACTCCTGGCATGTATAGGGTTTCTCCCCAGTGTGGGTTCTTTGATGTGAATGTAGACCGGCAAGATGAGTGAAACTTTGTCCACACTCCTGGCATGTATAGGGTTTCTCCCCAGTGTGAGTCCTTTGATGTGTACGTAGCGGTGAACTCTGAGTGAAGCTCTTTCCACACTCCAGGCATGTATAGGGTTTCTCCCCAGTGTGAATTCTTTGATGTGTACGTAGACCTGAAATACGAGTGAAGCTCTGTCCACACTCCAGGCATGTATAGGGTTTCTCCCCAGTGTGAGTCCTTTGATGTGAACGTAGATCTCCAGGCATTTATACCCCAGTGAAGTTCATTCCGAGCGAAACTCTTTCCACACTCCAGGCATGTATAGGGTTTCTCCCGGTGGCATGTATAGGGTTTCTCCCTTTGAGTGTGGGTTCTTTGATGTGTACGTAGAGCTGAAAGATGAGTGAAACTTTGTCCACACTCCTGGCATGTATAGGGCTTCTCCCCAGTGTGAGTCCTTTGATGTGAACGTAGACCTGAACTCTGAGCGAAGCTCTTTCCACACTCCAGGCATGTATAGGGTTTCTCCCCAGTGTGAGTCCTTTGATGTACATGTAGATTTGCACTCTGAGTGAAGCTCCTTCCGCACTCTAGGCATGTATAGGGTTTCTCCCCAGTCTGGGTCCTTTCGTGTTGCTCCAGACGACACCTCTGAGTCACACTCTTCCCACACTCCACAGATTTAGAAGCTTTCTCCATGTCAAGAGTGATACGGGTGTTTAATGGCAACACAGATACTTCAATTTTCTTTTTTTCCTCTTGTCTGGAAATGGGGTCAAGAATTCAACAAGATTGTCACCTTGAGAGGATGTCTTCTTCCTATATTTTCGGTTTCCTTACTGCACCCAAGAAGTGGCTCCACAGAATCCTTATTCCCCTGGTCAAGAAAGAAGCAGAAGGTCAATCATGACAGCCAGAAACCTTATTTGCCCCCAAAGTTTCCCCCTTTCCCTCCTGGGGTCATGTTGAAAATGGAAACACCAAGAAAAGTAGGTATTGGTATGTGGGAAGTGACCTTTGTGAAGACGCAGCTTACAGTGTGCATCCACTTTGTGAGGATCACTCTAATTTTCACTTGCTGCCACCATTTATTTACTGTGTTTGGCTACCCATCAAGGCTTGTGGGAGAAATAATCACCAGAAGAGATGTTTTTAACAAAGAACTATCAAGTTTATTTAAACCATGTTTCGGGCTTGGAGGTTTCAAGAGTTCAAGAGCTTGGTTGGTTGCAATCTACTTAGAGGTACTTTCTTAAGGTTACAAGTTGCTATCTATGGAGATACAGTCTAACACAGGGCTGTCCAACTGCCGGCCCGGGGGCCATACACGGCCCCCGAGCCCTTTTCCTACGGCCCCCTAACATCAGGGGTTTTTTTGAAAAAAATTTTGGGAAAAAAAATTCCAAAAAATTTCGTCCTCGGGGGAGGGAGGGGGGGGGAGGAGGGGCGGGGGCGGCGCAAGGGAGGAGGAGGCGGAGGGAAGCCACATCAGATGCCCTAGGGCCGGGACTTCCCCCCGCCTGTTCCTTGCTCGCGCAGGGCCGCTCGCGGGCTTGCGCGCCACGCCTAACGTCACCCAGCCCCGCCGAAAAGGGGCGGGTCGTGCAAGATACCGGGCTTGCGCGCCAGGGCGGGATCGCCGAGCCGCCGTCTCCCGAGCTCTTGCAGCGGCCACGTCTGAAGGAAGGTAAGCTCCTGGGCGGGTCACGCAACGGGCGGGTCACGCAAGATGTTCGCGGGCATGCGCGCCAGGGCGGGAGGCGGGCCGGGGATCGGCGAGCCGCCCTCCGCCTTGACCCTAGCTCTTGCAGCGGCCGTGCCTGAAGGAAGGTAAGCCCGGGAGCTTACCTTCCTTCAGGCAAGGCCGCTGCAAGAGCTAGGAATACGGCGGAGGGCGGCTCGCCGATCCCGCCCTGGCGCGCAAGCCCGGTATCTTGCACGACACGCCCCTTTTCGGCGGGGCTGGGTGACGTTAGGCGTGGCGCCTGATGTCAACCCACCAAAAAGGGGCGGGCCGCGCAGGACGCTGGGCATGCGTGCCAGGGCAGGAGCGGCCCCGCCCCCGCAAGTGGCCATGCCCTCCACTCCAGCCCCCAAGGTGAGCAGTCACCTGAATTCCGGCCCTTGGCCTGAAGATGTTGGACAGCCCTGGTCTAACACAAAGCCACTGCACTCCTAAAACTAATATACTCAGCAGTTTACACACACTCTGCTGGTCATTAACAGCCACTGCTTCCTTAGCAGGCTACACACCTACACTACCCTTTCCCCAGAGTAGAGTCAGGCTTAGATTAAACCCAGAGTCTTTTAAACACCGCTGAAAGCTGACTAAACAGACTCCCTAATTGTCTCACACAACCTTCTGCGTTGGCAGTTAGTCATCAACTGAAAAATATTTGAATTCGAGGATTCTAAAGCCAACTGCAGGCTGAGCCTCCCGTTTCCATGGTAACGGAGGTTCCTAGAAGCTCTGCTAGATAATTCCACTGTTAACCCCTCAGGGTTAGCGAAGTTCCACCCTTACAAAACACCCACGTATACATAAATATCAACTACATTTACAACCTGCAACAAATAAGTATGACTTCACCACAACCTTGATTTTAGGAATTGTAGTTTGCCTGCATCCAGACAAACAGTGACCCCCGCCGACACTGGACCAGAACGCACAGGACCACACTTGGCACAGACAAGCCGCATGACCAACTGAACATACTGCAGGGGTTTGTGGGATCTGTCCTTGATTTTGGGAGTTGAAGTTCACCTGCCTCTAGGGAGCACTGAACCCATCCAAGGTTGTGATCTGGACTCAATATGGCCAGGGTTTGTTGGTGATTGCCCTGGGAATCTGAAAGTGGTAGTTCTCCCTTATCCAGAGAACTGAAACTAACGACGGAAATGAAGCCAATTTAATTCATATTATCTAACACCCAAAAACAAACACTGCTTTCTTATAATAATTTCCCAGGCCTCCCAAGTGAGTCATCTGCAGCTGTATCTGTATTTCTCTCTCTCTATATATATATATATCTATATATATAAAGGAAGAGTCGTCATCGAACGACCGTCCTAGGCAGAGAAACCATCCAAGGCAGAGACACCAAATTTGGCAACAAAAATAGGCCTCAGGCAAGGAAGGTTTTTAGCAAAAACACCTTTCCCCCCCCAAAACCTAGAGGGCCCCCAAAAACAACGATTAAAAAACTACATTTCCCAGCATCCTCTGCGGCCGCCAGCGAAACCCATTGGCCAACATCAGTTACCATAGTAACGGTGGCCAAAGCCAGCCAAGGCTAGATTAGAATGCTGAGTGATTTCAGCTTAGACAGTTGGTATTTGAGGGTTAAACTGTCAAGGCCAAGAACTAGGATAGAGACAAATAGGGCACCAGGGACACAGGCACCACTAACAAACACATACCCCCAGAATAACACAAGAGTAATACCTACACACAACACAATACGCACATAACACAACCTTGCGTCTACTGCTCAACCCATTTGTATGCCATTCCTTCCTTCCACACAGGCATAAGCTGACCCAAAAGACAAGCCATGCCTCCTACACCGAACAGCATCGGACGACACACTCGCAACGCTACATCCATCACCCAACAAAGGGCAGAGCAAACGCCAGAACAGAAAGACACTGCACTACACTAGCTTTTGCCATCACCATAAACAAGGCTCAAGGACAAACACTACAAATCTGTGGCATAGACCTTGACACAGAATGCTTATCCCACGGACAACTCTACATAGCGTGCCCCAGAGTTGGGAAACCACAGAACCTCTACATCAGGGGTGCTCAGAATGGTGATCGGGATCACCAGGGTGATCTTCAGGCCTCATCCTGGTAATCTTCAGGCCCCTGACCAGGTTTTTTTTGCTGTTGATCCTCTTCACGCGCCCCTGCACGCTGCAAAGAAGTCCTCCGTCGTTGCTCCTCCCCTCCTGCTCGCGAGCCGCCTCCAAAAGCTCCAGAGTCCAAGAGGCAGAATGGGCCCCTCTCTTTTGGATTCCTCCTTCTCCCTCCGTCCTTCTCCAGCCACTCAGAGCCGTAGGAGACCAAAGGGGGCGGGCCTGGATGACGCGATGCATGGCTGGCCCCGTGTGCATGCGCAGAAGCGCCCATTCTGCCCTTCGGACTTCTCGTGAGCTCTTGGAGGCGGCACGCATGCTGGCGGCGTGGAAATAGGAGCAATGACGGAGGAGAAGAAGGACGCTTTGGGGTCATTTCTCAAAGGTCGGTCTTTTTACTTTGGGGTGGGTGCTTGATTGTTCTGTGGCATGTCTCTTTGTTTATTTTTAATGTTTTAAAATGGCCTTTTAGCTCCAAAGCCTCTCTGCTTGCTTTGTTCCTTGGGAAATATATGTTGGGGAATATGGAAATGTGGGAGAAATGTTGGATGTAATGCCCTTTGTTTACCTTGCTGGTATTAAATGGCCTTGCAGTTCAACAGCCTCTTTCTTACTTTCTGGCTGATAATATGTGGTAATGGCAGTGTAAATGGGGTGGTTGGATGCATGTCCCCCTTGTTTAAATGGCCTTCTCTTCTTACTTTCTGGCTGATAATATGAGTATGTATTTTTGCATGCCCCTTGTTTACCTTGCTGAGTATTAAATGGCCTTGCAGTTCAACAGCCTCTCTCCTTACTTTCTGGCTGATAATATGTGTGGTAATATGGCAGTGTGGGAGAAATGGGGTGGTTGGATGTATTTTTATGCTCTGTTTTACATTGTTGTTATTAAATTGAAATGCTGATGTTTTCTAACTTCATTTTATGTAAACTGCCGCGAGCCTGCTGGAAGGAGCGGTACATAAAAATGAATAATAAATATAAATAAATAAATAAGAAAATAATTATACGTTTTACATTTCTGGGCAGGTGATGTTTGGGACTTGGTTTTTTAATCAGTAGCTCCCATGCTGAAAAAGTGTGAGCACCCCTGCTCTACATCAACACAGCAGACGGAAAGGCAAAAAACATTGTACATCCCCAAGCTCTGCAGAACGCCAGGAACACCACACACCGACAACTCCCCAGGACCTCTACATCCCACCCACCAGAACAACCCACAACGACACAGCCATGACCCCACCAAGACCATAAGTCAGATCAATTCCAACACTTACATACTCAGACTTTCTCGCATCTCCTAAATAGGGCACAGCAATGCCTGCCGGGTACAGCTAGTATGTATATATACAATGGTATGGTCGTCATGAATACCTTAAAAATTAAAAACCCACTGAACGAAAACACACCAAATTCGGCCGCAAAACGCCAAACAGTCCAAAGTGTGACCAACAATCGGAAAAATTAAAAAAGGAGACAATAACTTACAGATCTAAAAATAGTTGGAAGAAGACACAGAGCATGCGCATCGCTCGGCCATTTCCGAGGGTTTGCCGCCCCCTCCTTTGCCCCCCTCCCCTCTGGAATGACTGACTGGCTTATCGAGAGCCTCAGGTCAAGAGAGGCAAACAAAAACAAAGACTAGATGGCCTTTGGGGTTCCCTTCCAACTGTCCAACCCTCATAATAATAATAATAATAATAATAATGTATAATAAAATAAGAGTAATTCCTTGGAGCTGCCAGGCAGAAAGAAGGGGCTGGATTAGATGGCCTTTGGGGTTCCCTTCCAACTGCCTAAGCCTCATAATAATAATAATAATAATAATAACAACAACAACAATGTATAATAAAATAAGAGTAATTCCTCATTCCTGCCTGGCAGAAAGAAGTGGGCTGGACTAGATGGCCTTTGGGGTTCCCTTCCAATTGCCTAAGCCTCATAATAATAATTATAACAACAATGTATAATAATATAAGAGTAATTCCTAATTCCTGCCAGGCAGAAAGAAGGGGGCTGGATTAGATGGCCTTTGGGGTTCCCTTCCAACTGCCTAAGCCTCATAATAATAATAATAATAATAATAACAACAACAACAATGTATAATAATATAAGAGTAATTCCTTCTTCCTGCCTGGCAGAAAGAAGGGGGCTGGACTAGATGGCCTTTGGGGTTCCCTTCCAACTGCCTAAGCCTCAAAAAATAATAATAATAACAACAATGTATAATAATATAAGAGTAATTCCTTCTTCCTGCCTGGCAGAAAGAAGGGGGCTGGACTAGATGGCCTTTGGGGTTCCCTTCCAACTGCCTAAGCCTCATAATAATAATAATAATAACAATAACAACAACAACAATGTATAATAATATAAGAGTAATTCCTAATTCCTGCCAGGCAGAAAGAAGGGGGCTGGACTAGATGGCCTTTGGGGTTCCCTTCCAACTGCCCAACCCTCATAATAATAATAATAATAACAATGTATAATAAAATAAGAGTAATTCCTCATTCCTGCCTGGCAGAAAGAAGGGGGCTGGACTAGATGGCCTTTGGGATTCCCTTCCAACTGCCCAACCCTCATAATAATAATAATAATAATAATAATAATAACAATGTATAATAAAATAAGAGTAATTCCTCATTCCTGCCTGGCAGAAAGAAGTGGGCTGGACTAGATGGCCTTTGGGGTTCCCTTCCAACTGCCTAAGCCTCATAATAATAATAATAACAACAATGTATAATAATATAAGAGTAATTCCTAATTCCTGCCAGGCAGAAAGAAGGGGGCTGGACTAGATGGCCTTTGGGGTTCCCTTCCAACTGCCTAAGCCTCATAATAATAATAATAATAATAATAACAATGTATAATAATATAAGAGTAATTCCTCATTCCTGCCTGGCAGAAAGAAGTGGGCTGGACTAGATGGCCTTTGGGATTCCCTTCCAACTGCCCAACCCTCATAATAATAATAATAATAATAATAATAATAACAATGTATAATAAAATAAGAGTAATTCCTCATTCCTGCCTGGCAGAAAGAAGGGGGCTGGACTAGATGGCCTTAGGGGTTTCCCTTCCAACTGCCTAAGCCTCATAATAATAATAATAATAATAATAACAATGTATAACAATGTATAAAATAAGAGTAATTCCTCATTCCTGCCTGGCAGAAAGAAGGGGGCTGGACTAGGTGGCCTTTGGGATTCCATTCCAACTGCCCAACCCTCATAATAATAATAATAATAATAACAATGTAAAATAAAATAAGAGTAATTCCTCATTCCTGCCTGGCAGAAAGAAGGGGGCTGGACTAGATGGCCTTTGGGGTTCCCTTCCAACTGCCTAAGCCTCATAAAAATAACAACAACAATGTATGTTGTTATAATATTATTATAAGAGTAATTAATTCCTAATGCCTGGCAGAAAGCCGGGGGCTGGACTAGATGGCCTTTGGGATTCCCTTCCAACTGCCCAACCCTCATAATAATAATAATAATAACAACAATGTATAAAAATATAAGAGTAATTCCTCATTCCTGCCTGGCAGAAAGAAGGGGAATGGACTAGATGGCCTTTGGGGTTCCCTTCCAACTGCCCAAGCCTCATAATAATAATAATAATAATAATAACAATGTATAAAAATATAAGAGTAATTCCTCCTTCCTGCCTGGCAGAAAGAAGGGGCTGGACTAGATGGCCTTTGGGGTTCCTTCCAACTGCCCAACCCTCATAATAATAATAATAATAATAATAACAATGTATAATAAAATAAGAGTAATTCCTCATTCCTGCCTGGCAGAAAGAAGGGGGCTGGACTAGATGGCCTTTGGGATTCCCTTCCAACTGCCCAACCCTCATAATAATAATAATAATAACAATGTATAATAAAATAAGAGTAATTCCTCATTCCTGCCTGGCAGAAAGAAGGGGGCTGGACTAGATGGCCTTTGGGGTTCCCTTCCAATTGC
This sequence comes from Anolis apletophallus, assembly GCA_030556195.1. Taxonomy (NCBI): domain Eukaryota; kingdom Metazoa; phylum Chordata; class Lepidosauria; order Squamata; family Anolidae; genus Anolis; species Anolis apletophallus. The sequence goes on along the minus strand of JARBWK010000003.1, from coordinate 878,578 downwards.
CTAAGCCTCATAATAATAACAATAACAACAACAATGTATAATAATATAAGAGTAATTCCTCATTCCTGCCTGGCAGAAAGAAGGGGCTGGACTAGATGGCCTTTGGGATTCCATTCCAACTGCCCAACCCTCATAATAATAATAATAATAATAATAATAATAACTACAATGTATAATAATATAAGAGTAATTCCTAATTCCTGCCTGGCAGAAAGAAGGGGGCTGGACTAGATGGCCTTTGGGGTTCCCTTCCAACTGCCCAACCCTCATAATAATAATAATAATAACAACAATAATAATAATAAATATAATAAAATAAGAGTAATTCCTCATTCCTGCCTGGCAGAAAGAAGGGGCTGGACTAGATGGCCTTTGGGGTTCCCTTCCAACTGCCCAAGCCTCATAATAATAATAATAATAATAAATAACAATGTATAATAAAATAAGAGTAATTCCTCATTCCTGCCTGGCAGAAAGAAGTGGGCTGGATTAGATGGCCTTTGGGGTTCCCTTACAATTGCCTAAGCCTCATAATAATAATAATAATAATAATAATAATAATAACAATGTATAATAAAATAAGAGTAATTCCTCATTCCTGCCTGGCAGAAAGAAGTGGGCTGGATTAGATGGCCTTTGGGGTTCCCTTACAATTGCCTAAGCCTCATAATAATAATAATAATAACAATGTATAATAAAATAAGAGTAATTCTTCATTCCTGCCAGGCAGAAAGAAGGGGGCTGGATTAGATGGCCTTTGGGGTTCCCTTCCAACTGCCTAAGCCTCATAATAATAATAATAATAATAATAATAATAATGTATAATATTATAAGAGTAATTCCTTCTTCCTGCCTGGCAGAAAGAAGTGGGCTGGACTAGATGGCCTTTGGGGTTCCCTTCCAACTGCCCAACCCTCATAATAATAATAATAATAATAATAACAATGTATAATAAAATAAGAGTAATTCCTCATTCCTGCCTGGCAGAAAGAAGTGGGCTGGACTAGATGGCCTTTGGGATTCCCTTCCAACTGCCTAAGCCTCGTAATATTAATTATAAGAACAATGTAACAATGTATAAGGCTTAAAATATAAGAGTAATTCCTAATTCCTGCCAGGCAGAAAGAAGGGGGCTGGACTAGATGGCCTTTGGCGTTCCCTTCCAACTGCCTAAGCCTCATAATAATAATAAAAATAATAATAATAACAATGTATAATAATATGAGAGTAATTCCTCATTCCTGCCAGGCAGAAAGAAGGGGGCTGGACTAGATGGCCTTTGGCGTTCCCTTCCAACTGCCCAACCCTCATAATAATAATAATAATAATAACAACAATGTATAATAATATAAGAGTAATTCCTCATTCCTGCCAGGCAGAAAGAAGGGGGCTGGACTAGATGGCCTTTGGGGTTCCCTTCCAACTGCCTAAACCTCATAATAATAATAATAAAAATAATAATAATAACAATGTATAATAATATGAGAGTAATTCCTCATTCCTGCCAGGCAGAAAGCAGGGGGCTGGACTAGATGGCCTTTGGCGTTCCCTTCCAACTGCCCAACCCCCATAATAATAATAATAATAATAATAACAATGTATAATAATATAAGAGTAATTCCTAATTTCTGCCAGGCAGAAAGAAGGGGGCTGGACTAGATGGCCTTTGGGGTTCCCTTCCAACCGACCAAACCTCATAATAATAATAATAACAATGTATAATAAAATAAGAGTAATTCCTCATTCATGCATGGCAGAAAGAAGTGGGCTGGACTAGATGGCCTTTGGCGTTCTTTTCCAACTACCCAACCCTCATAATAATAATAATAACAATGTATAATAAAATAAGAGTAATTCCTCATTCCTGCCTGGCAGAAAGAAGTGGGCTGGACTAGATGGCCTTTGGGGTTCCCTTCCAATTGCCTAAGCCTCATAATAATAATAATAATAACAACAATGTATAATAATATAAGAGTAATTCCTAATTCCTGCCAGGCAGAAAGAAGGGGGCTGGACTAGATGGCCTTTGGCGTTCCCTTCCAACTGTCCAACCCTAATAATAATAATAATAATAATAATAATAACAACAATGTATAATAAAATAAGAGTAATTCCTCATCCCTGTCAGGCAGAAAGAAGGGGGCTGGACTAGATGGCCTTTGGCGTTCCCTTCCAACTGCCTAAGCCTCATAATAATAATAATAATAATAACTACAATGTATAATAATATAAGAGTAATTCCTAATTCCTGCCAGGCAGAAAGAAGGGGGCTGGACTAGATGGCCTTTGGGGTTCCCTTCCAACTGCCTAAGCCTCATAATAATAATAATAATAATAATAACTACAATGTATAATAATATAAGAGTAATTCCTAATTCCTGCCAGGCAGAAAGAAGTGGGCTGGACTAGATGGCCTTTGCCGTTCCCTTCCAACTACCTAACCCTCATAATAATAATAATAATAATAATAATAATAACAATGTATAATAAAATAAGAGTAATTCCTCATTCCTGCCTGGCAGAAAGAAGTGGGCTGGACTAGATGGCCTTTGGGGTTCCCTTCCAATTGCCTAAGCCTCATAATAATAATTATAACAACAATGTATAATAATATAAGAGTAATTCCTAATTCCTGCCAGGCAGAAAGAAGGGGGCTGGACTAGATGGCCTTTGCCGTTCCCTTCCAACTACCCAACCCTCATCAAAATAATAATAATAACAATGTATAATAATATAAGAGTAATTCCTCATTCCTGCCAGGCAGAAAGAAGTGGGCTGGACTAGATGGCCTTTGGCGTTCCCTTCTAACTACCCAACCCTCATAATAATAATAATAATAATAACAATGTATAATAAAATAAGAGTAATTCCTCATTCCTGCCTGGCAGAAAGAAGTGGGCTGGACTAGATGGCCTTTGCCGTTCCCTTCCAACTGTCCAACCCTCATAATAATAATAACAACAACAATGTATAATAATATAGGAGCAATGTAGAAAGGAAAGAAAAGGGGAGGAAAGGCGGCAAAGAGGCAAAGAAGGGAAGGAGAAAATGATATAGTATTCCTTTCCTTCTTTCCTTCCATCCATCCTACCTTTCTTCCCCCCTTGGATCCTTCTGTTCCTTACTCCTCCCTCCCTCCCTCCCTGGTATCCTTCCTTTTCCTTCGTTCCTTCCCTCTAGCCTTCCTTTTTCCTTCCTTCCTTCCTTCCATCCATCCATCTGTCATTCTGTCCTTCCCTTCCTTTCCCCTCCTTCCTGCAATCCTTCCTTTTTTCCTCCCTTTCTCCTCCCCTCCTTCCTTCCTTCTATCTTCCCTCCTTCTATCGTTTAGTTCCTTTCGCATCCTCTCCCTCCCCTCTTCCTGCTATCCTTCCTTTCTCCTCCCATCCATCCATCCAAAACAGCGACCTGGTCCAGCCATTCTGAGCCCCCCACCCAGGCCTGCTTTTGAGGCTGGCGGAGGCGAGAGGGAGGATGGGCCGAGCGACAAATCGAACCCCCGTCTTCACAGTACTGCGCATGTGCTGTGATGTTTTAGCGTGGGGGTTGATGGGCGTTGTAGTTAAAATTCGTTTTTCTTAATTTTGACCATTTTGTTTAATTTAAAAAAACCTTTTTGGGTGGTAAACATACCTTGTTGGGTTGTGTGTGTATGTGGCCTGGTTTGGTGTGTCTGCGTTGTGTGGTTTTGCTGTCTATAAGCTTCTAAGCATGACAGCTCTCATTTTATATATATAGATATATCTTATTATATAAATGGGTTCACGTCATGTGATGTATACCTCAAACAAAGAAACCATACAACGCAGAAACACAATACTTGCCAACAGAAATAGGCCTCAAGCAAGGTACGTTTGTAGCAAAGAAACTTCCCCCCCAAAACCTAAAAGGCCCCCAAAACAACGAGTAAAAATAAAACTACATTTACCAGCATCCTCCTACATTTACCAGCCAAAGACTCACCCAGCCTCTACATTCTGAACAACATGATTGGCTGCCAATAAGGGCGGATTTGCATAACTGCTGCACTGTCCAGCCAACATGAAAATTCCGATCCATACTAAACTGCCAAAACAGAATAAGGAAAAGGCCTGAGCCAATCCCCAACACAAACTCACAAATCACTTCCAACCGAAAATGACTTCATTAACTTGATTCTCCCGACTAGGCTTCAGCTCATTGGACATTGTGTATGGCCTGAATTGACAGTAAGGCTTCATTAACTTGCTGTTCCTAACTAGGCCTCAGCTCATGCGACAATGTGTATGGCCTGAATTTACAGTAACCTACCTTGGCACACAGAGCCCCGACCATGCATGATGGGACTTGAAGTACCACCATGGAAAATGGGATTTGTAGTACTTCAAAACCCATCATTCCCCACAGACCACTGTGGCCTAGAACCAAGACCGATAAAGACCCAACTTGGCACACCATGCCCCCCATGACCCACACTCCATCCAACTGCAGTTTAAAGGAGGGCACACCGAGGATGATTGGACTTTCTCGCATCTCCTAAAAAGGGCACAGCAACGCGTGCCGGGTACAGCTAGTATTATATAACAATATATATAAAATAGTAATATACAAAGTATTGTAATTATCCAGCCAGTCATCCAACATCCATTCATGTGTGTGTGCGTGTGTCTACACTGCCATATAATCCAGTTCTAAGTAGATAATCTGGATTTTACATGGCAGTGTGGGAGGGGTGACTTTGGGTCCATCTACACTGTAGATTTAATAGGAAGATGAAGCTGGCGAGGGGGGGGAGGAAAGAAAGGAAGGAAGGGAAGACAGAGGAAGGAATGATCGAGAAAAGGAAAGGGAGGGAGGAAGGGAGGGAAAGAAGTAAAGGAAAAAGGAAGGGAAGTAGAGAAATAGAGGAAGGGAAAGAAGGAGAGAGGGAAGGAGGGGGTTGTAGTGGATAGGCTTTACGGCTCCCTTCCAATTGGTTGGCCATCTGTTGTGAGGGCTTTGATGGTGTCTTCTTTTACTACCAAATGAGGTTGGGCTAAAGGGTCTCTGGGGCTCTTTTCCAAGCAATGTCAGTTTCGTGTGTCCAGTTGGATCGCAACCCCTATTACCACCATGGCACCTTCCTCCTTCCTTTGTTCTGTGGGTGTATGTGTGTGGGTGTCGCCCCCTAGGGCCTTGGCTCACGACCTCCCTGGATAAACCACACAATGGCATGGGTACAACCGGGTTTTATTGTGCAGGAAACAATAGAAAGCTTGAAGGCATATATAGTGCCTTTAAAGTAGCAGGCAAGATCTACAGGTAGGTATCATCCCGTAGCTCGGACCACAAGCCGGATGCCGGCAGCAAGAGATAAAGTCTTTAAGAACATAAGAACATAAGAAGAGTCATGCTGAATCGGGCCTCAGCCCATCTAGTCCAGCATTCTGTGTCACACAGTGGCCCACCAGTTGTACACAGGGATCTCTAGCAGAAAGGAGGGCAAAACCCTCACCTGCTCCCGACCCCCCACAACCAGTACCCGGGGAAAATCTTGCCTGCCTCCATCAACACAGAGGTGGCACTTGGATGTCCATTTCAGTAACTACTGATTCCCTTGGTATCCATGAATCTGTCTAATCCTGCCTTGAAGCTGTCCAGGCTGACCGCTGTCACAACCTCCTCTGGAAGTGAGTTCCATAACCCAATGGCCCTTTCTCTGGGTGAAGAAATATTTCCCTTTATTAGTCCTAACTTTCCTACCTTGGAGCTTTAGGGAGTGCCCCCTAGTCCTAGTGTTGTGTGACAGAGAAAATATTTTTCTCTATTCACCTTTTCTATCCCATGCATGATTTTATACACTTCGATCAAGTCACCTCTTAAACGCCGTCTTTCAAGGCTGAAAAGACCAAGGCGTTGCAACCTGATTTCATAAGGGAGCTGCTCCATCCCTTGGATCATTCTTGTTGCCCTTCTTTGTAACTTTTCCAGTTCCGTTATATCCTTCTTGAGGTGCGGTGACCAGAATTGTACACAGTACTCCAGATGTGGCCTCACCATAGATTTGTAGAGGCAATACAACATTTGCCGACCTATTTTCGATTCCCTTCCTGATCATGCCTAGCATAGAATTTGCTTTTTTCACTGCTGCTGCGCACTGGGTTGACATCTTCATTGAGCTGTCCACCAAAACCCCAAGATCCCTTTCCTGGTTTGTCTTGGAAAGCTTTGACCCCATCAATTGGTAGGTGTAGTTGGGGTTCTTTGCCCCGATGTGCATGACTTTACACTTGTTTAGGTTAAAATGCATTTGCCACTTTGTTGCCCATTCACTCAATTTCGAGAGATCTTTCTGGAGCTCTTTACAATCAGTTTCATTTTTAACTACCCTGAACAATTTAGTGTCGTCTGCAAACTTTGCTACCTCAGAATTCACTCCTACATCCAGGTCATTAATGAATAAATTAAAAAGTAACGGTCCTAAAACTGAACCTTGGGGTACGCCACTTCTCACCTCTTTCCACCCAGAGAAATGTCCGTTTATTACCACCCTTTGTTTCCTACAGTTTAGCCAGGTTCCAATCCAGGACAAGACCTGTCCCCTGAGTCCATGGCTGAAGAGCTTGTTTAGGAGCCTTTGGTGAGGGACTTTGTCAAAAGCCTTTTGAAAGTCAAGGTAAACAATATCGACTGGGTCCCCTTGATCTATGTGTTTATTTATACCCTCAAAGAATTTAGCAAAGTTTAGCAAAGTTCCCTCCGGTTCAGCAAACGTTGCGGCTCGGAAAGCACAGAGTTCAAAAGTAGGAGAGTCTCTTAGGAATTGCGGTGACGCCAGGTGCGCTCAGGGACGCTGGTCAAGGCAGCCCAGTTGGGAGGGGCTGGCAAACATGATCCCGGGCCGGACGCTGTAGAGCCCATAGAAAGTATCCCAGCCGAGGCAGGGAGGCTGGGATAAGTGGCTTTAAGGCTAGAGTCTTTCCCCCAAGGAATCCCTGCTGCAAGCTAACAGACAGGGACGGTCAAAGTAGCAAGCAAAAAGTCTCTTAGAATTCCAGCCGATGCAATAAGGCTGGGATGGCCTCTCCAGTGGCACAGGTCTTTTAAAGGGAGACCTCACCGAAGCGGGAGGCGGGGACAGCTGTAGAATCCCACGGAAGGTCCTGAGGGATCCCTGCCGAGGCAAGGAGGCAGGAAGCAGCGCCTTCAGTAGCAGAGTCCAGAAACCTTGAGGGAATCCCTGCTGAGGCAAGGAGGCAGGAACAGCGCTTTCAGTAGCAGAGAGTTCAAGCACTGGGACGGCTTCAGGCTTCCACCCCAGGTTTCGACGGTGACCTGGGACACAGGCAAAGCACGGCCGAACCGCAGGTGAAGCAGGGACGAGACTAGGTGGAGCAGAGACGAACCAGCCTGGAGTTGGCTGGTTGGCTTTCTCTTGAAGGGAAGGCCCGATCGGCCGCTTCCCTAGTCCATCCTGGATGCGATGTTGGTAGAAGACAAAGGCTGGAGGATGCACGGGGCAATTATAGGATCCTGAAAGTACGTCGCACGTCAAGGCCCATGATGGATGATCCTCAGCATGTTGATGTGATCTCAGACCTCTCGGAATGCAGGCCTCATTATTGTGAGCCATCTGGCTGAGGGGAGGCATTCTCTCAGCCGCTTTCACTATCGACTGCCGGGGCAACTCGGCCTTGGAAGTCCTGTTATGATTGCATCCCCTTTGGTTCACACAGGCAAGGTCAGAAGGGCTTGAACACAGTTTGAGAGCAAGGCAAGCTGTTTCAGAAAGTAAGTTTCGATTACCTTGGCTGGGGTGCCGCGCAGGCCAAGATGATGCCTGAAGCTGTTGAAGTGTGAAAGTGGGAGACAAAGAGTTAGTGTGTGTGCACAGAGTGTGGCCTGCCTCTCTCTTTTTTCCTTCTTTCTTTCTCTCTCTCCTTCTCCGCTTCTGCCCTTCTGCACTTTGCCGGTGCTGCTGCTGCGGAGCTCTCCTCCTCTCCCTTTTGACACCGCTGAGGCATATGAGCCACCCCAGCACCACCGTCGCCGCTCTCCCTCACCCATGAGATCCCTTCTCCTTCTCCCGCCTCACCTTCCAAGGACTGTGAAGGCAAAGGGGAAGGATAGTGGCCTCGGTGGCTGCGGCCTCGTGCTGTCTTGTCATTTTTTAAAAAAATTAAAGGCATTTTTTGTTGTTTTTGTAGGGTTTTTTTCCCAGTGATGGTCACTCCTTGGTTTGTGAAGGGTTTTGTTGCCAAATTTGGCATTATTTGGCCTTGTAGTTTTTTTGTTTTTAAGGTACTCATAACGACAAGACCATTTATATATATATAGATTATCTATCTGTACAATATGCTGGAAACTGCTTCGAATCCCCCCAGGAGTGAGAAAAGCGGTAGATAAATAAAGTAAATAAATAAAATAAATAATAAATACAAATATCATACAAATTACAAACTTCATCTAGTATTTGTATGTATGTATGTGGGAGGTAATGTAATTTTGTGGTTGAATACTATATTTCTCTCTATATTATTACATTATCTTATGTTGTAAATCTAAACTCCGGTATGCCAGTTGAACTGAATTACCATGTTGCGAAAGTATGCATATCTAAGTGTGTCACCAACATAAAAAGTTTGCAAACCTCCATCTTGGAGTTTCTCTGGGGTCAAATACTATTGTTTTCTCCAATACGAATTCTATGAGGTCTACGTAGATGTGAACTCTGAGTGTCGCTTTTTCAGCACTCCAGGCATACTTAGGGTTACTCCCCAGTGTGAGTCCTTTGATGTATATGTAGATTTGCACTCAGAGAGAAGCTCTTTCCGTACTCCAGGCATATATTGGGTTTCTTCCCCAGTGTGAGTTCTTTGATGTGAACGTAAATGTGAACTTTGGGTGAACCTCTGTCCACACTCCAGGCATATATAGGGCTTCTCCCCAGTGTGAGTCCTCTGATGTATATGTAGACCTGAACTCTGAGTGAAGCTCTTCCCACATTCCAGGCATTCAAAGGGTTTCTCTCCAGTGTGAGTCCTTTGATGTAAACGTAGACATGAACTCCAAGTGAAACTTTGTCCACACTCCAGGCATATATAGGGTTTCTCCCCAGTGTGCGTCCTTTGATGTGAACGTAGAGCTGAACATTGAGTGAAGCTACGTCCACACTCCAGGCATGTATAGGGTTTCTCCCCAGTATGCGTCCTCTGGTGTGAACGTAGACCTCCACTCCAAGTGAAGTTCTGTCCACACTCCGGGCATGTATAGGGTTTCCCTCCGGTGTGAGTTCTTTGATGTGAACGTAGACCTGAACTCTGAGTGAAGCTCTTCCCACACTGCAGGCATGTAAAGGGTTTCTCCCCAGTGTGAATCCTTTGATGTGAACATAGATGTGAATTTTGAGTGAAGCTCTGTCCACACTCCAGGCATATATAGGGTTTCTCCCCAGTGTGAGTCCTTCCATGTGAACGTAGACCTGCACTCCCAGTGAAGCTCTGTCCACACTCCAGGCACGTATAGGGTTTCTCCCCAGTGTGAGTCCTTTGATGTGAATGTAGAACTGAATTCTGAGCGAAGCTCTTCCCACACTCCAGGCATGTAAAGGGTTTCTCCCCTGTGTGAGTCCTTTCATGTAAACGTAGACCTGAACTCCAAGTGAAGCTCCGTCCACACTCCAGGCATGTAAAGGGTTTCTCCCCAGTGTGAATCCTTTGATGTGAACGTAGACTTCCACTCTCGGTGAAGCTCGCTCCACACTCCAGACACGTATACGGTTTCTCCCCAGTGTGAGTCCTTTGATGTGAATGCAGAGCTGAATTTTGAGTGAAGCTCTGTCCACACTGCAAGCATGTATAGGGTTTCTCCCCAGTGTGAGTCCTTTGATGTAAACGTAAACCCGAATTCAAAGTGAAGTTCTGTCCACACTCCAGGCATGTAAAGGGTTTCTCCCCAGTGTGAGTCCTTTCATGTGAACGTAGACTCCCACTCTCAGTGAAGCTCATTCCACATTCCAGACACTTATACGGTTTCTCCCCAGTGTGAATCCTTTGGTGTGAACGTAGACCTGAACTATGAGTGAAGCTCCGTCCACACTCCAGACATGGAAACGGTTTCTCCCCAGTGTGACTTCTTTGATGTGAGCGTAGACCTCCGCTCTGAGCAAAGCTCCGTCCACACTCCAGGCACGTATAGGGCTTCTCCCCAGTGTGAGTCCTTAGATGCGAGCGTAGACCTGAACTCTGAGTGAAGCTCTTCCCACACTCCAGGCATTTATGGGATCTCTCCCCAGTGGGAGTCCCCATTTCCTTGGTCAAGAAATCTTCTTTACTCCAGGCATTTTTCTCCCCCAGTGTGAGTCCCCATTTCCATGGTCAAGAAATCTTCTTTACCTCCAAAGTTTTCCCCTTGCCCTTCAGGGGTCATGTTGAAAATGGAAATACCAAGAAATGCAGGGGTCTCAAGCGCATACACAGATACCAGCCAAGGGAACCAGTGATTCTTTAAAAAGAAGGGAATGAATCTAGAAAGAAGACAAGAAGGGAGGGAGGAAGAAAAGAAAGAATAAATGATAGCAGGCAGAAAGGGAAATCACATCCGTTTCCTTGGGTCAAACGGAAGGCTGAAAGTAGTGGTTCTTTCCAATATTACAGGACGGTATGAGCTTTGGATAATCAGTTTCCCTGAATTCCTAGGTTGTGCTAAACATTGGTGGATGCAAAGGTTACTGGGCTGCCTCCCATCTCAACAAAACGGAGATCTATTTTTTCTAGTACCTGTATCTTAAGGCTGTCAGGGTTATGTTTGAGCTGCTTGGAGTGGGCATAGAAAGGGATCTCCTCACTTCCCGAACATATTCTACATCTGTGCTCCACAAATCTTTGTCGTAGTTGTCTCAACGTCATCCCCACATAAAGTTTCGGGCAGCTGCACGTGATAGCGTACATCACGTGTGAGGAGACGCAGGTAGCGAATGCTTTGACAGGGAATTGGATATCCTTCGAGGGGCTTTATACATTACTATTTGTACTGATATTAAGACAAATTGAACAGTGCCCGCAACTTCTCGTGCCCGATGTTAAATTAAGTTTATGTGGGGATGACGTTTTTGTGGGGAAGATTAAGGCATATGGGACTCCATCCTCAACCCGAACAGGGTAGAGTATACGCGCTCGATTGTGATCCTTATGTGGTATATGTGGGAATGAGGGAGAGAGCCTTCTCTGTGGTGGCCCCTCCTTGGCTCTGGAACTCGCTGCCTAGTGAGATCAGGCAAGCCCCCATCCTGGCAGCTTTTCAGAAAGCAACAAAACATGCCAGGGTAGAATATGTTCAGGCGCTAAGTTTGAAGCCTGCATCGTGAATTTACAAGCCCTAAGAAAACAACCAATAGGATTGTGTGGCCCCTTACGTTAACCCCGCACAGCCGGGCCATCAACAGTATAGTCCATAAGTATTGGCCTCGTGTGTCCTCAATACACGTGGTTTGCAATCTCCACCTATGATGGCATATAAGCGGACTAAAAACATTGGAGAGTTCTTAATGAACACTGATCACGCTTTACGGACTACAAACAGCACACTTACTCCGGGGTGCAGGCCATGTGGCCATTGTGGAATTTGTAGGTTTATTAATAAAACAAATTTATTACATGCACGCATAAACTAAAAAACCATCAAAGTTAGAAATTTTACCACATGTGCCACCATGCAGGTAGTCTATGCCTTAAATTCTCATTGTAATCTAATTTATATTGGGCAGACTGGAAGGGCATTAAGGGTGCTTATTAATGAACACCGTTCTAAAATCAGAAATGGCGCAGAAGATAACATTTTATATACACATTTTAAAAATCAGGCCACACTGAGGACTCCTTAAGTGTAATGGGACTACAAAGAGTTGAAGCACAGCCACACACTGACACCAGGACTTCAACGTTGGGGGACTTCAACGTTCATGCCGACTCGGCCCCCTTTTCAGGAGCAACGAATGACCTAGTATCGTCCATGGCGACCCTAGGACTCTCACTTTGTAGCACTGGGCCCACGCACCAGGCTGGACATACTCTGGATTTGATATTCGTTGCTGGAATCCAAGTGATCCTAACCTCATCTATTGAGGTTCCATGGTCGAACCACTGTGTCCTGGAAATCTGGCTTGAGTTGGCCATTCCTCTTTGTAAGGGCGCCGAACCAATTTGGGTTCGCCCAAAGAGACTTATGGAACCCACAAGGTTCCTGAATGCTCTGAGGGATTTGGAGACTGCCAGCGTCTCGGTCGAGCTGCAGGTGGAAGTGTGGAACATCGGACTTTCCTCTGTTCTTGAAGAGATTGCCCCTAGACACCCTCTCCGACCTCGGAAATATCGATCACCTTGGTACACCGAGGATTTACAATCGATGAAGCGGGAGAAGAGACGGCTAGAGGATGTGTGGCAAGAGTGCCGCGACGGAGCCTCGAGATCAGCTTATAAGTTGTTTAAAGAAGTTTATGAGCATGCTATCAGAGAAGCGAAAAAAATGTACTATGCTTCTCTGATAGAGTCTGCCAGCTCACGCCCAGCACAACTATTTAATATTATTTGGTCTTTAACGACGGCCCCTACTGTCCCAAACAGAAACGATTTGGCTCCATCAGCTGAGGCTTTTCAGAGCTTTTTCGCAGACAAGATCTCGCTACTCCGCCGTGATCTCCCTGCCACGATTGATACAGTGAGTGAACTCGAGACTCCGTGGCCACTCGACGGGCCTACCTTCGACCAGTTCCAGCTGCTGAATGTAGGGGCAGTCGATAAAATCATAGCTGCAGCTAGCCCAACAACATGCTCCCTCGACCCGTGCCCTTCCTGGTTAGTTAGATCTTGCTGGGAGGGGTTGCGTGGACCTCTGTTGAAGATAATAAACAGCTCCCTTCAGCAAGGAGTCTTTCCAGAGAGTTTGAAAGAGGCAATGGTAAGCCCGCTGCTGAAGAAACCGGGTCTAGATGGCTCGGTTCCCTCCAATTACCGCCCAGTTTCGAACTTACCGTTCCTGGGCAAGGTGATTGAGAGGGCAGCAGTGGGACAGCTGCAGCAGTTTTTAAACGACTCAGCCAATTAGAGCCCTTCCAGTCCGGCTTCCGTATTGGGCTCGGGACAGAGACCGTGCTGGTCGCCATTACAGATCAGCTTCACTGCCAAGGTGGGTCAGCGCTGCTCGTGCTATTGGACCTCACGGCAGCATTTGACAGAGTAGATCAGTGTTTCCCAACCGCTGTTCCGCGGCACACTAGTGTTCTGTGAGCGATCACTTGGTGTGCCGCGGTAAAACCTCCCTTCCCCCCTTTCTTCCCCCTCCTGCCGAACTGCTTGGGGGAGGAAGAGGAGGAGTACGAGTCGGTGCTGTGCGTCAAGCCCGAGGTCCACGTCTACCGCGTGCCGCCCAGGGCCTCCAACCGGGGCTTCCGGTGAGTCCGGGGAGAAAGGAAGCCAAGCCCATCGCCAAGGCCCGCCCCTTCCGCCTCCTTCACTCCCTCCTTCCCCTCCTCACTCACTCAGGGCGGCGGAGTGGCAGCTCAACCAGCCGGCTGGGAGCGGGCACATGCGCATCACCGCCAAGGGGAAGGCGGCCTACATCAAGCTGGAGGAGAAGGCTTCCGGTAGGGAGTTTGGGCTGCGTGGCTGTCTGCTGGGAGGGCTTTGGTGGTGTCTTCCTCCCTGGCAGAGTGGGCCAAACTGATGGCCTTTGGGGGCATCTTCCCATTTGATGGTTGTATTATTATTATTGTCAAGCAGAGACTGCGTGGCCATCTGTCGGGAAGGATTTGCTGGTGTCTTCCTCCCTAGCAGAAGGGCTGGACTGCATGGCCTTTGGGGTCCCTTCCAGCTCTACGATTGCATTATTGTTATTGTGGTCATTATTGTATTATTATTGTAGCATCATTATTATGAAGCAGAGGCCATGTGGCCATCTGTCAGGAGAGCTTTGATTGTGCTTTCCTAGCAGAAGTGCTGGACTGGAGGGCCTTTGGAGTCCCTTCCAGCTCTAGGATTGAATTATTATTGCTGTCATTTTTGTATTATTATTATATCATCATGATTATGAAGCAGGGGCCGTGTGGCCATCTGTCAGGAGAGCTTTGATGGTGCCTTCCTTCCTAGCAGAAGGGCTGGATTGGATGGCCTTTGGGGTCCCTTCCACCTCTGTGATGGCATTATTATTGTTGTCATCATTATTGTATTATTATTTTATTGTCATTATTGTATCATTATTATGAACCAGAGGCCGTGTGACCATCTGTCGGGAGAGCTTTGTGTCTTCCTAGCAGAAGGGCTGGACTGGATGGCCTTTGGGGTCCCTTCCAGCTCTAGGATTGCATTATTATTGTTGTCATTATTGTGTTATTATATCATTATTATGAAGCAGAGGGTGCGTGGCCATCTGTCAAGAAGACTGGGTTGCCGGGGGGGGGGGAGCTCCTGCTGCCTGTTATGGACGGCGAAACAGTTTGCCCGTCATCTTTTGTAAAAAGCCTGGGGGTCCAATTGGACTCTCTGCTGACGATGGAGGCCCAGGTCTCCGCTGTAAGCAGAGCGGCATTTTCCCATCTGCGCCAGGCAAGGCGGCTGGCACCCTACCTCTCCGGTAACGACCTAGCTACGGTGATCCAGGCCACGGTCATCTCGAGACTAGACTACTGTAATGCCCTCTACATCGGCCTTCCTTTGTCAGTGATCCAGAAACTCAAGTTAGTGCAAAACGCTGCTGCTCGACTGCTGGCTGGAGTGTCACTGAGGTGTCACATCACACCAGTCTTACAGCGTTTGCATTGGCCAGGGCGAACAGCCGCCTCAGATTGCCGAGTGCTCCCCCTGCAGGCCTGGATCCCCTCCAGGGATATATTATAATTTCAATCTATTATATAAAGGGGTTCCTGTCATGGAACGACCGTCCCAAACAGAGAAACCTTACAACGCAGAAACACCAAACTTGCCAACAGAAATAGGCCTCAAGCAAGGTAGGTTTGTAGCAAAGAAACCTTCCTCCCCAAAACCTAAAAGGCCCCCAAAACAACGAGTAAAAACCCTACATTTCCCAGCATCCTCCGGGCTGCCAATGACTCTCCCAGCCTCTACATTCTGACAACATGATTGGCTGCCAATAAGGGCGGATTTGCATAACTCCTGTACTGGCCAGCCAACATGAACATTCCGACCCATAATAAACTGTCAGAGGAGGATAAGGCAAAGGGCTGAGGCACAAACCCAACCCCCCAACCCACTTCCCACAGAAAATTTACACCCCTACAAATCACAGACCACGCCCAAAATTGACAGTAAGGCTTCATTAACTTAATTTCCTGACTAGGCCTCACTTAATGGAATGCTGTTTACGCTCTAAATTGACAGTAAGGCTTCATTAACTTGATTCTCCCGACTAGGCCTCAGCTCATGGGACATTGTGTATGGCCTGAATTGACAGTAAGGCTTCATTAACTTGATTCTCCCTACTAGCCCTCAGCTCATTGGACATTGTGTATGGCCTGAATTGACAGTAAGGCTTCATTAACTTGATTCTCCCGACTAGCCCTCAGCTCATTGGACATTGTGTATGGCCTGAATTGACAGTAAGGCTTCATTAACTTGCTGTTCCTGACTAGGCCTCAGCTCATGGGACATTGTGTATGGCCTGAATTTACAGTAACCTACCTTGGCACACAGAGCCCCTATGACCCACACTACATTCTACTACAGTTTGGAGGAGGGTGGACCATGGATTATGGGACTTAAAGTACCTCCATGGATAATGGGATTTGTACTACTTCAAAACCCATCATTCCCCACAGACCACTGTGTCCCAGAACCAAGACCGATAAAGACCAAACTTGGCACACAATGCCCCCCATGACCCACACTCCATCCGACTGCAGTTCAGAGGAGGACACACCATGGATAATGGGATTTCAAGTACCTCCACTCACTTCCAAAGTACCCCACCCACACAAGCATCAACCTCTACATCAACACAGCAGACGGAAAGACAAAAAACATTGTATATCCACAAGCTATGCAGAACGCCAGCAACACCACACACCCACAACTCCACAGGACTTCAACATCCCACCCACCAAAACGAACCCACAACAACACAGCCATGACCCCAACAACACCATAACTAACAACAACTCCAACCCTTACATACTCAGATTTTCTCGCATCTCCTAAATAGGGCACAGCAACGCATGCTGGGTACAGCTAGTATATTATAATGTCTATATATAAATACTATAATATAATAATTATGATATTAATTCTAATAATATATGAATATTTCTTGATATATTAATATGTTAATATTAATGATGTGTAATATATAGTAAATATAGTAAATAAATAAATAAATAATGTAGATTAGAATGTAGTTCAGCCTTTGGGTGTGGCCCTCCATAATAATTTTCGGCTCTCGTGTGGCCCCTTGGAAAAAATAATTGCCCACCCCTGCTCTAGCCTGTCGCAGATGGAAAAATGCGTATCTGCTGACCATAGTCAGCAGCAGGTCCAACTGGACCCCCAGACTCTTTACCAAGGACGATGACGGGCAGAGTGCTTCACTGTCCAGGTTAGACAGCCGCCACCTCCCACCCCACACCCACCCCCCCACCCCCGCACCGGGAGGCCCAACCAAAGGATCTCCGTCTTCGATGGATTCTCCTTCAAACAGCTGGCACATAGCCATCCAGTCATGGCCTTCAGGCACAGATGGAAATTATCAGGTACGGAGTCCGGTCTGCCCCCCATCCTTAGGACAAGCAGACTGATGACACTCCAGACCAAAGCTACGCACCAGTCGGGCCAGCTTTCCCTAATAAATAGTGTCACAGATTCCCAAACTGAATACCACAAAATAAACAATGCCCTCTTCTCATAGCCCAGGCACCGCCGTGTCCCCAAGCTGGTCTATACGTCAGTGCTTGTGCTGTCTGTATGTGGCAGCTTTCCGATTGCCTCCCACTTCCACAGGCCTCTGTGCCCCACGGAAGACGAAACTGGACCAAACTTGGCCCACATAACCTCCATGACCCACTTTATGTCCTGGTGCAGTTTGGGGGAGGATGGACCATGGATGATGGGGTTTGCAATGCTTTCAATTGTTTTGGCTCCCACAGACCACTATGACCCCTGCCAATGACAGATCCATACCAAACTTGGCAAACAGCCGCCCCCATGACCCACTCTACATCCTGGTGCGGTTTGGGAGAATGGCCCATGGATAATGGGACTTGCAGTACCTTCCTGAGACCACTGCGACCCTCACCAATGACTGGTCAAGAAAAGGCTTGGCACACAGAGTCCCCGTGACCCACTCTACATCCTGGTGCGGTTTGGGGAAGGAGGGAGTTGGAGGTGAGTGAGTAGGTGAGGGGCGGCCGTTGAGGGAGGGGCAGGGGAGGGCATGCCCCGGGGGTGAGGGTGGAGTGTCCACGGGGTGGGGGTGGAGTGTCCTCTCCCTCTGCGACAGTAGAGAGGGGGGGAGCTGAAGGTGAGTGAGTGGGTGAGGGGCGGCCGTTGAGGGAGGGGCAGGGGAGGGCATGCCCCGGGGGTGAGGGTGGAGTGTCCACGGGGTGGGGGTGGAGTGTCCTCTCCCTCTGCGACAGTAGAGAGGGGGGGAGCTGAAGGTGAGTGAGTGGGTGAGGGGCGGCCGTTGAGGGAGGGGCAGGGGAGGGCAGGCCACCTGCCCGCCCTTTCTCTCTCCCTCCCTCCTGTGGGGCTTATTTGCATGTTTAAAGGGGAAGCGCCCAGTTCCAAGGCATGCGCCTTCTTTGGTGCCCTCAGGAGGGGTCAGGGCGAGAGGCTGCTCTGGATGGGATGGGAGGATGTCCTTTCCCGCTCCCATTGGCCCCTCCAGGCCTTCATGTCTTGGTATGGTTTGGAGGAGGTTGGAATATTGTAATTGGCAGTACTTTGAAGCGCTTCAGATCCCACAGGCCAGTGGCCCCCACTAATGGAGGAATAGGAACAAACTTGGCACACACACACACCCCATGATCCACTTTACATCCTGTTGCAATTTGGAAGAGGATGGACCATGGATGATGGGACTTGCAGTACCTTCACTCACTTCCTGAGACCACTGCAACCCACAGCAACGAACAATAAAGACTGAACTTGGCACACAGAGCCCCCGTGACTAACTCGACATCCTGGTGTGGTTTGGGGAAGGACAGACCATAGATGATCGGACTTCCAGTACCTTCACTTAATTCCCAAGACCACTGCGACTTACACCAATGACCAATCATGGTCTAACTTTGCATGCAGAGCCCCCGTGGTACAGTTGGGAGGAGGATGAACCATGTGCGATCCAAACATCAAATTCAGGAAACAGGAATGTCCACAACCAGGACAAGGTTCAAAGGTAACAAGAGTCTGCGATTCCAGAATAATCCAGGACACAAAACCAAAGACACGTGAAAATACAGGGACAAAACTTGAGCATCAATCCAAGGCACGGAAAGTTACAGGAATATCAACATGGAGGTAAATCCAAGGCAGAGAGCGAGACAGGAATCGCTATCAAAATTGAACATTGGTTCCTCTGAAGACACAATCTCGGTTGCCCTCGTACATAGTCAAAAACTCATGCCTTTTCCCTGGAGGAGCCTCCTTGTCAATCAATCTCTGAGAGCGAGGCCTCTCCCCGGCCAGATGCCTTTGTTGACAGACCGGACTCCTTCTCTCGAAAGAGGATCCCCTGGATCTCCAATTCAAGCATTGTTTTCACATTCCAACCTTGACTCCCTTGGGAAACCTAGCACGAGGCGGCCAGCCTCTTCCTCCGTCTGTCCTGGCACATCTCAGGCAGGCTTGACCAGCCCAGAATCCCAGAGAAGGGCGGGAGAGAAGGAAGCGAGGAGGGAGGGGGGGCTGCCAGGGCCCTTCTTATTTATTTATTTACTGTTTATTTACCACCTTGATATGCCGGCCTTCTCACCCCGAAAGGGACTCAGAGCGGATTACACGACATATATACATGCAATATATTATATTATTAGCATAGCACAATATCCTTATTATCATGGAATCCTAGAGTTGGAAGAGACCCCCTGGGGGGGCCATCATCCAGTCCATCCCCCCGTTCTGCCAATTGCATTCCAAGCACCCCCGAGAAATGGCCACCCATCCTCTGCTTCAAAGCCTCCAAAGAAGGAAGGAGCCTCTACCACACTCCCTCCCTCCGGGGCAGGAGGGAGTTCCACTGCTGAACGGCTCTCCTTACAGTCAGGAAGTTCTTCCTCATGATATTCAGACAGAGCCTCCTTCCTTTCCTGTAGTTTGAGGCCATGGCTGCCTTGAGTCCTCGACTCTCTCTCCAGGGTGGCGAAAAGGAAGACCCCTCCCTCCCTTCTCTATAGGACATATTCCTCTCCTCACATATTGATCCATAGCCCTCCTCCTCACGCCTCCTCCTCCTCCTCCTCCTCTCAGCCTTCTCGTTACGTATTATATATATATATATAAAGGAAGAGCCGTCATGTGAAGACTACCTGAAACAGAGAAACCTTACAACGCAGAAACACAAAACTTGCCAACAGAAATAGGCCTCAAGCAAGGTACGTTTGTAGCAAAGAAACTTTCCCCCAAACCTAAAAGGCCCCCAACACAACGAGTAAAAAAACCTACATTTCCCAGCATCCTCCGGGGCTGCCAACGACTCTCCCAGCCTCTACATTCTGACAACATGTTTGGCTGCCACCAAGGGCGGATTTTCATCACTGCTGTACTGGCCAGCCAACATGAACATTCCGACCCATAACAAACTGTCAGCCAGAGCCTCCTCCAACACTTTCAAATCAGAAGCCAATGATGGAGATCAACACCATTCAAGGGGAGCTCTTCTTCCTTTCCCAAAAGATCTCCAGTGGCTTGGAATTCCACATTAATAAGAGGACCATCCAGCAACAATGGGGTTTGCCAAGGAGGGTGCTCCAGCCCCTCTATATGCCGGCTCCAAGGGATGGAGGTCATCACCAAGTACCTTCTGATGCCCAGCGCTGGAAGAGCTCCCTCAGATGGCCTGTCCACGAGGAAAGCCTCATCGGACATCGACCAATGGATGCAAAAGACACAGAGCAGGGCATCTTGAAAAAGAGAGGAGCAGAAAGTAAGCTAGACATGAAGATCTTGAGAAAGGTGGCTCAAAAGGAGACGGAAAGGATTTTTAACAGCCCCCAACAGACACTGGACGCACCTGTGAAGATGGAGATCCCCTGACAGGACAAGCCCTCCCCAAGCTGATCCGTCCTGGCCATGGTACAAGTCAAACCCGAAGGACTGCAGGCAAAGAGCTGAGCCACAAACATAACACACCCCATTCACTAACAACAATCCCAACCCTGACATACTCAGACTTTCTCGCATCTCCTAAATAGGGCACAGCAACGCGTGCCGGGCCCAGCTACGGTAGTGTTTTATATATATTAATGCCACTGCCAGCATAGCTCACAACTTCATGAGGGTACGCAAGCCTCTCACCCACTGCAAGGGGGCGCCAATGGAGAGGTCATCTCTTATATATATATAGTATACTAACTATACCATTATTATCTTGTAATATTATTAGCAATATGACATGGAATATAAATATATAATTATAATATCACATTATTATTATTATCATTAACATGATATTGTATTACATTATAAATATTATAAATATTACATGTGTATACAATATATGACATGGCATTATCAGCATATGGGTGGGACTGTCTGGTTCTTCCCTGTCAGGAACCCCTATTTGGAGGGAGGAGGAGGCAGAGGGTGGCTGGGCCTGGTGGTTCTCCCTCAGACTCGGCAGAGGGGCCACTCCACCCCAACCCCCAAGGACACTCCACCCCCCGCCCTCGGGGTCTTCCTTGCCTCTCCATCAACGACCGCCCCTCACTCACTCACCTCCAACTCTCTCCTGTCGCCTCTGTCGCGGAGGGAGGGGCCACTCCACCCCAACCCCCGGGGACACTCCACCCCCACCCCCGAGGTCTTCCTTGCCTCTCCCTCAATGGCCGCCCCTCACTCACTCACCCCCAACTCTCTCCTGTCGCCTCTGTCACGGAGGGAGGGGCCACTCCACCCCAACCCCCGGGGACACTCCACCCCCACCCCCGAGGTCTTCCTTGCCTCTCCCTCAATGGCTGCCCCTCACTCACTCACCCCCAACTCTCTCCTGTCGCCGAGGGAGGGGGGCACTCCATCCCAAGCCCCGGGCACACTCCACCCCCACCCCTGGGGACACTCCACCCCCACCCCCGGGGTCTTCCTTGCCTCTCCCTCAAAGGCCGCCCCTCAGTCACTCATCTCCAACACCCCCCCTCTCTCCTGTCGCCTCTGTCGTGGAGGGAGGGGCCACTCCACCCCAACCCCTGGGGACACTCCACCCCCACCCCCGAGGTCTTCCTTGCCTCTACCTCAACGGCCGCCCCTCACTCACTCACCCCCAACTCTCTTCTGTCGCTGAGGGAGGGGGGGCACTCCACCCCAAGCCTCGGGGACACTCCACCCCCACCCCTGGGGACACTCCACCCCCACCCCCGGGGTCTTCCTTGCCTCTCCCTCAAAGGCCGCCCCTCAGTCACTCACCTCCAACACCCCCCCTCTCTCCTGTCGCCTCTGTCGTGGAGGGAGGGGCCACTCCACCCCAACCCCTGGGGACACTCCACCCCCACCCCCGAGGTCTTCCTTGCCTCGACCTCAACAGCCGCCCCTCACTCACTCACCCCCAACTCTCTTCTGTCGCTGAGGAGGAGACCTCCCTTTAAACTATGGCCCTGTTTGGGACTCCAACTCCCAGCATTCCTGGCCATTGGACAAGCTCGAGAGGGCTTCTGGGAGTTGGAGTCCCAAACACCTGGGGGACCAAAGGTTGGGAAACACTGCTCTAGGAGACCTCCCTTTAAACTATGGCCCTGTTTGGGACTCCAACTCCCAGCATTCCTGGCCATTGGACAAGCTCGAGAGGGCTTCTGGGAGTTGGAGTCCCAAACACCTGGGGGACCAAAGGTTGGGAAACACTGCCATTGGACAAGCTAGGAGACCTCCACTGCTTAAACCTCCCTTTATGGCCCTGTTTGGGACTCCAACTCCCAGCATCCCTGGCCATTGGACAAGCTCGCGAGGGCTTCTGGGAGTTGGAGTCCCAAACACCTGGAGGACAAAGGTTGGGAAACACTGCTCTAGGAGACCTCCCTTTAAACTATGGCCCTGTTTGGGACTCCAACTCCCAGCATTCCTGGCCATTGGACAAGCTCGCGAGGGCTTCTGGGAGTTGGAGTCCCAAACACCTGGAGGACCAAAGGTTGGGAAACACTGCTCTAGGAGACCTCCCTTTAAACTATGGCCCTGTTTGGGACTCCAACTCCCAGCATTCCTGGCCATTGGACAAGCTCGAGAGGGCTTCTGGGAGTTGGAGTCCCAAACACCTGGAGGACCAAAGGTTGGGAAACACTGCTCTAGGAGACCTCCCTTTAAACTATGGCCCTGTTTGGGACTCCAACTCCCAGCATTCCTGGCCATTGGACAAGCTCGAGAGGGCTTCTGGGAGTTGGAGTCCCAAACACCTGGAGGACCAAAGGTTGGGAAACACTGCTCTAGGAGACCTCCCTTTAAACTATGGCCCTGTTTGGGACTCCAACTCCCAGGACTCCAACTCCCCTGGGGCATCCTGGCCAAACACTTGGACTCCAACTCCCAGCATCCCTGGCCATTGGACAAGCTCGAGGGCTTCTGGGAGTTGGAGTCCCAAACACCTGGGGGACCAAAGGTTGGGAAACACTGCTCTAGGAGACCTCCCTTTAAACTATGGCCCTGTTTGGGACTCCAACTCCCAGCATCCCTGGCCATTGGACAAGCTCGCAAGGGCTTCTGGGAGTTGGAGTCCCAAACACCTGGGGGACCAAAGGTTGGGAAACACTGCTCTAGGAGACCTCCCTTTAAACTATGGCCCTGTTTGGGACTCCAACTCCCAGCATCCCTGGCCATTGGACAAGCTCGCGAGGGCTTCTGGGAGTTGGAGGCCGAAACACCTGGAGGACCAAAGGTTGGGAAACACTGCTCTAGGAGACCTCCCTTTAAACTATGGCCCTGTTTGGGACTCCAACTCCCAGCATCCCTGGCCATTGGACAAGCTCGCGAGGGCTTCTGGGAGTTGGAGTCCCAAACACCTGGGGGACCAAAGGTTGGGAAACACTGCTCTAGGAGACCTCCCTTTAAACTATGGCCCTGTTTGGGACTCCAACTCCCAGCATCCCTGGCCATTGGACAAGCTCGCGAGGGCTTCTG
This sequence comes from Anolis apletophallus, assembly GCA_030556195.1. Classification (NCBI taxonomy): domain Eukaryota; kingdom Metazoa; phylum Chordata; class Lepidosauria; order Squamata; family Anolidae; genus Anolis; species Anolis apletophallus. Next base: position 855,305 of record JARBWK010000003.1, on the reverse strand, counting down.
GGAGTTGGAGTCCCAAACACCCGCCTCTGGAAATGGTGCCGGCTGCGAAGCAGAGAAGCCAAGGGGGCGTGGCCTCTGTGGAGCAGGAGGTGGAGCAGCCACGCTCCCTTCTGATTGGCCGCCGGGAAAGCGCTGATAGGCTGGCGCTCAGGCGGGTGGGGCCTCCCTCCCGAGAAGAGGCGGCCCTGGGAAGCAAGGGGGCGGGGCTTCCGCAGACTAGGCGCGCTCCTGATTGGCCGCCCGGGAAAGGGTTCCGATTGGCTGGCGCTCAGGGGAAAGGGGCCTCCCGCCCTCCCCCCCGCGGGGGCTCATTTGCATGTTTAAAGGGGAAGCGGCCAATTCAGGAGCGTGGGCCTTCTTCCTTCCTTTCCCGCTTGGCCGGCTGGCAGGGGCGGAGAAGGCAAGGACCCTCGCCCAGCCCACACGCTCTGCTTTGGCCGTGTGGACGCAGAAGGGGACCCCGCCCAGGGAAGCCCTTGCGGGAGGACTGGGAGGAGGGATGGGGGCAGCTGCTTCAAGGTCTCCACTGACCCAAAGGTCATCGGGTGGGAGGGAGCTCCCGGCCGGCCGGTTGCCACTGTGGGGTTATTTGCATATGGTCTTCCGATTGGCCAGCCTCAGCATTCCAACATTCTAAGGCAGCAGGCAGAGGGGATTGGTTGCCACTGTGGGGTTATTTGCATATGGTCTTCCGATTGGCCAGGCGCAGCATTCCAACATTCTAAGGCAGCAGGCAGAGGGGATTGGTTGCCACTGTGGGGTTATTTGCATATGGTCTTCCGATTGGCCAGCCTCAGCATTCCAACATTCTAACTGTGGGGTTATTTGCAGGCAGGCCAGGGGATTCCAACATTCTAAGGCTGTGGGCAGAGTTATTTGCCACTGTGGGGTTATTTGCATATGGGCCAGGCCGCAGCATTCCAACATTCTAAGGCAGCAGGCAGAGGGGATTGGTTGCCACTGTGGGGTTATTTGCATATGGTCTTCCGATTGGCCAGGCGCAGCATTCCAACATTCTAAGGCAGCAGGCAGAGGGGATTGGTTGCCACTGTGGGGTTATTTGCATATGGTCTTCCGATTGGCCAGGCGCAGCAGCAAGCAGAGGGGATTTCCAACATTCTAAGGCAGCAAGCAGAGGGGATTGGTTGCCACTGTGGGGTTATTTGCATATGGTCTTCCGATTGGCCAGCCTCAGCATTCCAACATTCTAAGGCAGCAAGCAGAGGGATTGGTTGCCACTGTGGGGTTATTTGCATATGGTCTTCCGATTGGCCAGCCTCAGCATTCCAACATTCTAAGGCAGCAAGCAGAGGGGATTGGTTGCCACTGTGGGGTTATTTGCATATGGTCTTCCGATTGGCCAGCCTCAGCATTCCAACATTCTAAGGCAGCAAGCAGAGGGATTGGTTGCCACTGTGGGGTTATTTGCATATGGTCTTCCGATTGGCCAGCCTCAGCATTCCAACATTCTAAGGCAGCAAGCAGAGGGAGGGGTTTGGTTGCCACTGTGGGGTTATTTGCATATGGTCTTCCGATTGGCCAGCCTCAGCATTCCAACATTCTAAGGCAGCAAGCAGAGGGGATTGGTTGCCACTGTGGGGTTATTTGCATATGGTCTTCCGATTGGCCAGCCTCAGCATTCCAACATTCTAAGGCAGCAAGCAGAGGGGATTGGTTGCCACTGTGGGGTTATTTGCATATGGTCTTCCGATTGGCCAGCCTCAGCATTCCAACATTCTAAGGCAGCAAGCAGAGGGGATTGGTTGCCACTGTGGGGTTATTTGCATATGGTCTTCCGATTGGCCAGCCTCAGCATTCCAACATTCTAAGGCAGCAAGCAGAGGGGATTGGTTGCCACTGTGGGGTTATTTGCATATTGGCCAGGCTCAGCATTCCAACATTCTAAGGCAGCAAGCAGAGGGGATTGGTTGCCACTGTGGGGTTATTCCGATTGGCCAGCCTCAGCATTCCAACATTCTAAGGCAGCAAGCAGAGGGGATTGGTTGCCACTGTGGGGTTATTTGCATATGGTCTTCCGATTGGCCAGCCTCAGCATTCCAACATTCTAAGGCAGCAGGCAGAGGGTGATTGGGTTGCCACTGTGGGGTTATTTGCATATGGTCTTCCGATTGGCCAGGCGCAGCATTCCAACATTCTAAGGCAGCAAGCAGAGGGGATTGGTTGCCACTGTGGGGTTATTTGCATATGGTCTTCCGATTGGCCAGCCTCAGCATTCCAACATTCTAAGGCAGCAAGCAGAGGGGATTGGTTGCCACTGTGGGGTTATTTGCATATGGTCTTCCGATTGGCCAGCCTCAGCATTCCAACATTCTAAGGCAAAGCAGAGGGGATTGGTTGCCACTGTGGGGTTATTTGCATATGGTCTTCCGATTGGCCAGCCTCAGCATTCCAACATTCTAAGGCAGCAAGCAGTGGGGTTATTTGCATATGGTCTTCCGATTGGCCAGCCTCAGCATTCCAACATTCTAAGGCAGCAGGCAGAGGGGATTGGTTGCCACTGTGGGGTTATTTGCATATGGTCTTCCGATTGGCCAGCCTCAGCATTCCAACATTCTAAGGCAGCAGGCAGAGGGGATTGGTTGCCACTGTGGGGTTATTTGCATATGGTCTTCCGATTGGCCAGGCGCAGCATTCCAACATTCTAAGGCAGCAGGCAGAGGGGATTGGTTGTCACTGTGGGGTTATTTGCATATGGTCTTCCGATTGGCCAGGCGCAGCATTCCAACATTCTAAGGCAGCAGGCAGAGGGGATTGGTTGCCACTGTGGGGTTATTTGCATATGGTCTTCCGATTGGCCAGGCGCAGCATTCCAACATTCTAAGGCAGCAGGCAGAGGGGATTGGTTGCCACTGTGGGGTTATTTGCATATGGTCTTCCGATTGGCCAGGCGCAGCATTCCAACATTCTAAGGCAGCAGGCAGAGGGGATTGGTTGCCACTGTGGGGTTATTTGCATGAAGGACTCAGATTGGCCAACATCCAAGAATGAGGAAGCCTGACAAAGGGAAATGTCCTCTGGTGGCCGGAAGTTGGAATCTTAAACAGCCTCTGTCTGTCTATGAATGTTTCCCATGTACATTGCAACCTGCCCTGAGTCCTCTCCGGGTTGAGAAGAGTGGAATACCAATACTGTCCACAAATACATAAATACATACATTTCATTGATCCGATCAGGGGCAAACCAAGGGTCAGTTGGACGGTTCTGGCCCAACTTACCTGTCCGAACACATCTCTCCCTATAAACCATTGAGGTGATTAAGATCGTCTGGAGAGGCTCTGCTCTTGGTCCCGCCTTCTTCGCAGGCGCGATCGGCAGGGACAAGAGACAGGGCCTTTTCAGTGGTGGCTCCTTGGCTTTGGAACGCCCTCCCTAGTGACGTCAGATCGGGGGGCCCTCACTCGGACACCAATGAGACATTATATAGCTCCAGTACTACAAGACCTCCATTGGCTCCCAATACAACATCGGGCTACCAATAAGACACTGGTTCTGACCTTTAGGGCCACTCATGGTCAAGGCCCGAAATACCTCAGAGAGCGTCTTTCATGTATCTGCCATCAGAGACCACCGAAATCAGCTCAAGAAAACCTTTCGTCTATTCCCGGTCCCAGGGAGGCTCGCCTGGACTCCACGAGGCGCAGAGCCTTTTCGGTTCTTGCCCCAACCTTGTGGAACTCCTTACCTCCAAACATTAGAGCTATACCTGATTTGCGGTCATTCTCCCAAGCTCTCAAAACTTGGCTCTTCGTCAAAGCTTTTAAACTGATTTATTGTTGATATGCTTGTTGTTTTATTGCTGTGTCAGTCGCTCGGGCACTCCAGTGGAGAGCGACTCATCCAATAATAAATTGAAATGCAATGAAAATGCAATGAAAAAGTGTTTGAGGCTTGCGCCGGCTCATTTCCTTTATCTGGAAGACTTCCTTCAGAAAAGCAGTTTTGCAAAAGAGAGAAACAAAAATGGCCTCTGCTTTAAGAAAGAGGAACCACACCTCAGACGTCATCTATGCTTACCCGTATTTGTTTCATCTACGTATCTATCTATCTATCTATCTATCTATCTATGTATATAATAAAAGTCAGTGTTTGCGGCGGGAGGTGCAGAGGAAGGGAGGAATATGTAGCAGCTTTTTGATTGGTTGCTAATGTGGGATTATTTGCATAAATGACTCCGATTGGCCAGCCACCCAACATTCCAACACTCCTAGGCAGCAAAGAAAGGAAAGGCAAGGGCCTGAGGCAGACATAAATAGCTGCAGTTGAAGATAGTCAGTTTTTTCTGTTGGAAATGGAATGTTCAGTACCTTCACCCAGAACCCTTCACAAAAAACACAGGAACCCCTACAAATCACAGACTATGAGGGAAAAGGAAAGGCCTCGGGCAGTCAGCCACTGTGGCCCACAGCAATGTCGGATCAGGACCAAACTTGGCTAACAGGGGACCAATGGCCCACTTCACAACCTGGTATGGTTTAGGGCACGATGGGCCACGAATGATGGGATTTGCAGTTCCTTCACATCATTCACTTCCCAAACAACACTGTAGCCCCTACAAATCACAGACCAGGCCCACAATTGACAGCAAGGCTTCCTCAACTTGATTTTCCTGACTAGGCCTCAGCTCATGGGATACTGTTAGGCTTCCTCAACTTGATTTCCCTGACTAGGCCTCAGCTCATGGGATATTGTTAGGCTTCCTCAACTTGATTTCCCTGACTAGGCCTCAGCTCATGGGATATTGTTAGGCTTCCTCAACTTGATTTCCCTGACTAGGCCTCAGCTCATGGGATATTGTTAGGCTTCCTTAACTTGATTTCCCTGACTAGGCCTCAGCTCATGGGATATTGTTAGGCTTCCTTAACTTGATTTCCCTGACTAGGCCTCAGCTCATGGGATATTGTTAGGCTTCCTCAACTTGATTTCCCTGACTAGGCCTCAGCTCATGGGATATTGTTAGGCTTCCTCAACTTGATTTCCCTGACTAGGCCTCAGCTCATGGGATATTGTTAGGCTTCCTTAACTTGATTTCCCTGACTAGGCCTCAGCTCATGGGATATTGTTAGGCTTCCTTAACTTGATTTTCCTGACTAGGCCTCAGCTCATGGGATATTGTTAGGCTTCCTCAACTTGATTTCCCTGACTAGGCCTCAGCTCATGGGATACTGTTAGGCTTCCTCAACTTGATTTTCCTGACTAGGCCTCAGCTCATGGGATATTGTTAGGCTTCCTCAACTTGATTTTCCTGACTAGGCCTCAGCTCATGGGATACTGTTAGGCTTCCTCAACTTGATTTTCCTGACTAGGCCTCAGCTCATGGGATATTGTTAGGCTTCCTCAACTTGATTTTCCTGACTAGGCCCCCAACAATGACAGAACAAGACCAAACTTGGCACACAGACCCCCCCAAGGTGCACCCTACATCCTGGTGCAGTTTGAGGGAGGATGGACCATGGATGATGGGACTTGCAGTACTTCAATTCACTTCCTTAGAGCACTGTGGCCCACACCAAACTTGGCACACAGAGGTCCAATGGCTCACTTTACAAACCTGCTGCGGTTTATGGCATGATGGTTCACCAATGATGGGATTTGCAGTACCTTCACCCAATTCGTTTCCCACAGAACATTGCAGCCCCTACAAATCAAGGATCAGGCCCAAACTTGGCACACAGAGTACCCATGCCCCACTCTACATCCTGGTGCAGTTTTCAGTGGGACGGACCACGGATGATGGGAGTTGAAGTACCTTCAGTCACTTTCTGAGACCGCTGCCACCCTCATCCAATGACTGATCAAGACTTCACTTGGCACACAGAGCCCCCATGACCCACTCTACATCCTGGTGCAGTTTGGAGAACGGGGGACCATGGATGATGGGACTTCCACTTCCTTCCCTCACTTCCAGAGACTGCTGTGACCATCATCCAGCGAATAATCAAGACCAAATGTGACACACACAGACCCCATGAACCACTCTACATTCTGGTGCTGTTTGGAGGAGGATGGTCCATGGCCAATGGGACTTGCAGTACTTTGACTAAGTTCCTGAGACCACTGTAAGCCACATAAACATCTAATAGGAACCAACCTTGGCACACAATGCCTTCCTCAGATAACTCGGGCACCGCCGGGTCCTCAGCTAATAATCAAATAAAACTACAATTGTACTTTAATGTGATACCTGCCAACAGGCTCCAAGATGATATATGTCTTAAATGGTTTAGAGCAGGGGTGCTCAGAACGGTGATCGCGATCACCAGGGTGATCTTCGGGGCTCATCCTGGTGATCTTCAGGCCCCTGACCAGGTTTTTTTGCTGTTGGTCCTCTTCACGTGCCCCTGCACGCTGCAAAGAAGTCCTCTGTCGTTGCTCCTCCCCGCTCCCTGCTCGCGCGCCGCCTCCAAAAGCTGCAGAGTCTAAGGGGCAGAATGGGCCCCCTCTTTTGGATTCCTCTTCCTCCCGCCATCCTTCTCCAGCCACTCAGTCATAGGAGACCAAAGGGGGCGGGCCTGGATGATGCGATGCATGGCTGGCCCTGCACGCATGCGCAGAAGCACCCATTCTGCCTCTCGGACTTCTCGTGAGCTCTTGGAGGCGGCACGCATGCTGGTGATGTGGAAATAGGAGCAATGACTGAGGAGAAGAAGGAGGACGCTTTGGGGTCATTTCCTTACCGCATCTCAAAGGTCGGTCTTTTTACTTTAGGGTGGGTGCTTGATTGTTCTGTGGCATGTCTCTTTATTTTTAATGTTTAAAAATGGCCTTTTAGCTCCAAAGCCTCTCTGCTTGCTTTGTTCCTTGAGAAATATATGTTGGGGAATATGGAAATGTGTGAGAAATGGGGTGGGTGCTTGATTGTACTGTGGCATGTCTCTTTGTTTCCTTTTTATTTTTAAAAATGGCCTTTTAGGTCCAAAGCCTCTCTGCTTGCTTTGTTCCTTGATAAATATATGTTGGGGAACATGGAAATGTGGGAGAAATTGGGTGGTTGGATGTATTTTTGCATTCCCCTTTGTTTACCTTGCTGCGTATTAAATGGCCTTGTAGTTCAACAGCCTCTCTTCTTACTTTCTGGCTGATAATATGTGTGGTAATATGGCAGTGTGGGAGAAATGGGGTGGTTGGATGTATTTTTGCATGCCCCCTTGTTTACCTTGCTGAGTATTAAATGGCCTTGCAGTTCAACAGCCTCTCTTCTTGCTTTCTGGCTGATAATATGTGTGGTAATATGGCAGTGTGGGAGAAATGGGGTGGTTGGATGTATTTTTGCATGCCCCCTTGTTTACCTTGCTGCGTATTAAATGGCCTTGCAGTTCAACAGCCTCTCTTCTTACTTTCTGGCTGATAATATGTGTGGTAATATGGCAGTGTGGGAGAAATGGGGTGGTTGGATGTATTTTTGCATGCCCCCTGGTTTACCTTGCTGAGTATTAAATGGCCTTGCAGTTCAACAGCCTCTCTTCTTACTTTCTGGCTGATAATATGTGTGGTAATATGGCAGTGTGGGAGAAATGGGGTGGTTGGATGTATTTTTGCATGCCCCCTTGTTTACCTTGCTGCGTATTAAATGGCCTTGCAGTTCAACAGCCTCTCTTCTTACTTTCTGGCTGATAATATGTGTGGTAATATGGCAGTGTGGGAGAAATGGGGTGGTTGGATGTATGTTTATGCTCTGTTTTATATTGTTGTTATTAAATTGAAATGTTGATGTTTTATAACTTCATTTTATGTAAACTGCCCCGAGCCTGCTGGAAGGAGCGGTACATAAAAATGAATAATAAATATAAATAAATAAATAAGAAAATAGTTATACGTTTTACATTTCTGGGCAGGTGATCTTTGGGACTTGGTTTTTTAATCAGTAGCTCCCATGCTGAAAAAGTGTGAGCGCCCCTGGTTTAGAGTAAGTATTAGGAAAGGCTTCAAAGAAGAGAGAAAAGTAAAATGTAGGAAAGAAAAGAGAGGATGTCAAAAGATGGTAGAGGTAAGGGGAGAGGGAGGAGAAGAAGGGAGAAGGAGGGGAGAGAGAGAGGAAGAGGGGAGCGGGATTAAATGAAGGAGAAGGTGAGAGGGAGGAGGAGAGGGAGAGGGGAGAAGGAGAAAGCCCTGCGCGGTCATTTCCGGCCCACCGCTGCCCACTCTCTGCCCTCCTCGCTGACTCACTCGCTCGCCTTTCCTTGCTGCACAGACGGGATGGGGTGGGCAGTGCGGAGCCAGAAATGCGCCCTCACCTCTGAGGCAGCCAGGTGGGTGGGCGGGCAGGCAGCCATGGGGCCCGTGTCAAGTTAGTCCGGGAACCGGGGAGGGGAGAAGGGCGACGGGGAAAGGGGAGGGGTGCCACCTTCACACGAGCACTATTGTGAGCGCGCATCAAAACCCCTTCTCTCCCCTCCCCCCCAAAGGAAAGTAAACAAAAAGACCCAGAACCCACTGGCGGGCGTCCCGGGATGAAAGAGAGAAAGACACAGGGGCGGATTTACCATTAGGGAAAGTAAGCACCCGCTTAGGGCGCCACGTAGTCAGGGGCGCATCTGGCCGCCAGGTTCCACGCATGTGCCATTGCTGCAAAGGGACTCCAGCTGGACTGAGACGCCAATCGCCCAAAATGCCCCGGCTCCGTCCCGGCTGCAAAAAGTTCCTCCTTTTCGGCCTCACTTAGGGCGATTGGTATCTCGGTCCATCTGGAATCCCTCCGCAGCAATGGCGCATGCGCAGAACTAGCTGGCCCAGCGCATGCGCGCCCGGCGTGCATGCGCATGCTCCACAAGGCCGGAGAGCGAGGGGGCGCCAAAATAATGTTCGCTTACCATTTTAAATTACCTTAGTCCGGCCCTGGAAAGACAGGAAGACAAGGGGGAGAGAAAAGGAAGGAATGAAAGAGGGAGCAGAGAGGGAAAGAAGGAAAGGAAAGAGGGAGCAAATGGAAGAGGGAAGGGAGAGAAAAGAGGGAGGGAAGGAAACAGAGACGGAAGGATGGAAGCAATAAGTGAAGGAAGGAAGGAAAGAGATAGAGAAGGAAGAAATTAGAGAAAGAAGATAAAGGGGGAAGGAAGGAAAGAGGAAGGAAGCACATACAATAGAAAGGATAGAAAAATGAAAGGCATCAAAGCAGTACAGAAGGAAGACTGGAAGGAAGGAGAGAAGAAAGGAGGGAGGGAAAGGGGAAGGAATGAAAGAGGGAAAGGGGGAGAAAGGTCAGAGAGGGAGGGAGGGACAAAAAGAAGGGAAGAGGGAAGGAAGGACGGAAGAAGGTACCACAGGAAGGAAGAAGAGAAAGTACACAGGACAGAAAAGGGTAAGAAAAGGTATTAAAGGAAAGTCAACCTGGTGAGGGGAGGAGAAAAAGGAAGGAAGGAAAGAGGGGGAGGGAACGGAGGGAGGGAAAGAAAGGGGAGGACTGATTGGGAAAAGGAATGAATGGGAGGAAGGAGGGAAAGGAAAGACGGAAGGAAGGAGGAAGGAGAGAAGGAAAAAGCTGAAGGATTAGGAAAACAGGGAGGAGAACAAGAACGAAAGGCAGGAAGGGATGTTGCTGTTCTTTGCCACGGCAACATGTGGCCGGGTTCAGCTAGTGTTCCTACAAAAATAGATATGTACAGAAACTGCATTGGGAGACTGTTCTGCTTGTGATGTTGCCCTCATATTGTGGTCTGCATGTTATAATTAAACGTTGAATGAATATTTGAGGAGATAGGTTTTAGTTCTTGGATTCCTTGGGACTGAGAGGAACACCAGACAAGTAAGTGCCTGTGGACAGCTCATCCCTGGAAGCAGGTGGGTGCAATGCACAGCCTATCTCTCTCAACTGCAGAGGATGAGCAGAGACTGGGAGACCCTGCCCACGATCAGACGTCCAACTACGAGCCTCTGCAAAATGTTACATCATTAGTTCATAGATTGCGATATTGTGGTTGTGACCTTTGTTTTCTTTGATGAAACCGTATTTGTATAGACATAGTATTTTAAATACTTTTCAGACCAATTGAAGTGGCCCCACACTGTCTGGTCCAGACCCCCTTAAAGAGCCAGGCACAGTCATGTAAAACAGTGGGAGTTTATTAAGGAGAGCCCCAAACTTTCTCACTGTGAGTCAGACATGCCCAGAGGCAGAGCAAGATGAGAGGGGGATCCAACACAAAGGAAAGGCCCAGTTCAGGCTTCTTAGCAAAACATTGAGCTGAGAGAGTGAACACAAAAGGTCCCAACCAGCCAAACAAAATGCAAAGGGAGAGCAGAACTCCTCTCTCAACGACAACACATCCTGAACTCAGGTCGCCCAAAATCATACGGTGTTCCTTAAAGATGTTTGTTGATATTAAGTTGTAACAGATATACAATATTTTGAATTCGGGGTTTAAGGAAAAATTAGATCCAAATATTATATTCCAAAGTGACTCCACAAACAGCACTGTTGTTTTAAAAGTTCCTAAAAGGGCCAAAGACTTCTGCCCTGGTCACGACATCCAGAGGTTGCTCTGAAAGGGTTATGGGATGCTGTGGGAAGCCCTCCCAATCTCATAGGCCCTGGAGGCCCAGATGCCGTCAAGATGGGATGGTGAGGCACAGATGGCTGGATTGGATCTTTGGGGCAAGAGTTGTACCTTTGCCACCAGTCGCCGCCTTGTGGGCAGACGTATCCTAAACACCCTACGTTCCAGCGTTTGTTTCGGATGAGAGGTTTAAGATCTATGCAGAAAAACAACAGTGTCAAAAACACAATATGACCAGACAACAATATCTGAAGTGCTTGTGTAAATAAATTGGATCCTACATGTATTATAGTATTCAAAATATATATTTATATACACATGGAGAAAACCACAAGCTATGTAAATGCAATATTTCCAGAATATATCAAGTCCCTAGAATAGTCCTCACTACTGTAAGGTATAACCCAACAGAGGTACTTGCCCATATGACGAGAGTATTGTTGGGGCGCCCAGGTTCGTGCATATGCACATTGAAAAGTAAATTTGAACCATAAGAGGATGAACACCTCCAAAGCGCTGCAATGGAACTATGCGGGTATACTCCCGTATTCGAAGAAATGAGGCGCCTTAGTCTGTGTACATAGAAAGACATGAAATATCCCAGGCGTCTAGATGGAGCAGCGCGGGCGTTTACTCTGAGGTATTGCATTTACATAGCTTGTGGTTTTCTCCATGTGTATATAAATATATATTTTGAATACTATAATACATGTAGTATCCAATTTATTTACACAAGCAATTCAGATATTGTTGTCTGGTCATATTGTATTTTTGACACTGTTGTTTTTCTGCATTACTCAACCAGCCTGCTCGTTGTTGTTACAGGTTCAAGATCTAGACATGAGTTCTTTCCATGGCACAAATGGACTACAATGTCCAAAAGTAATAAGTTATAACAATAACAAATTACAAACAAATTACAAACAAATACAAATTACAAACTCCAGGCAGTATTTTTATGTATGTATAGCCTTGTAGTTTTTTTTGTTTTTAAGGTAGCCCCGCCCACTCCCCTTGAGTGTATATATAGCCAGTGGGAGGGGCTGCCACCTCAGAGCCTTTCATCCGCCGCGTTGCGACAGCTAGGAATCTTTGTCTCCTTTTTCTTTGACTGGTGTTATGGACTGCATCAATTTTTACTTTATTTTATTTGTGTTTTATTTCTACTTTTTATCTTGTCGCGGTTGTGGTATGTTAATCACCACTTGCCGCCATTACGACTTGGGAGCCTTCGTTGGCTTCGTGGGCCGGGGAGATAGCACAGCGGTAACGGAAGGTTGCTGGTTCGAATCCCCCGAGCTGGCCTGGACAACCAGCTATATGAGCCCTGTCCACTGCCCACCCAAGCAGTTCAAACAGCATAGCTGTGAATAAACAACAATGGGGACCACGTAAAAATGGGGAAGGATTTTTACACACAGACTTCCAGTTTCGGCTGTCGGGAGAGGTGAGATGCGGAAGTGGGGAAAACAGAGCTCCAGTCATGAGGATAGAACAACAGCACCCCCTTGTGACGCAAAGACATGATGCAAGGACATAACAAAAATGACGTCGTAATGGAGCATCCACATCTTGTATGACCCTGTATGATGCACACCTGTATGACCCTGTGATGCAGCCAGGAAGAAGAAACCGTTCTAAAAAAACCTGCACTGTACTGTCTATATGTAAAACTGTATGTCTCCGACAGGGACTGTCCGTCGTATGTGTATTGTAATCCGCACAAGAGCAGAATAGAAATAAACAGTATTATTATTATTTCTCTTCATTCTGACTGCCTTTGAGATTAACTCAGGCTTGTAAATGTTGCTGGCTTCTTACCCCTCTTACCCCGCAATCAAGGGAAAGTGGAGACGACAAGACCATTTTTATATATATAGATTATCTATCTGTACAATAAGCTGGAAACTGCTTCGAATCCTCCCGGGGTGAGAAAAGCGGTAGATAAATGAAGTAAATAAATAAAATAATATAATAAATAATACATACAAATACAATACAAATTACAAACTCCAGGCAGTATTTGTATGTATGTATGTATGTATGTATGTGGGAGGTAATGTAATTTTGTGGTTGAAATACTATATTTCTCTATATATTATATTAGCTTATATTGTAAATCTTATATGTTGTTGGTTTAACCTCTGGTATGCCAGTTAAACTGAATTACCATGTTGCCAAAGTATGCACATCTAAGTGTGTCACCAACATAAAAAGTTTGCAAACCTCCATCTTGGAGTTTCTCTGAGGTCAAATACTATTGTTTTCTCCAATACCAATTCTATGAGGTCTACGTAGATATGAACTCTGAGTGTAGCTCTTTCCGCACTCCAGGCATACTTAGGGTTTCTCCCGTGTGAGTCCTTTGATGTAAATGTAGATTTGCACTCAGAGAGAAGCCCTTTCCGTACTCCAGACATATATAGGGTTTCTCCCCACTGTGAGTCCTTTCATGTAAACGTAGACCTGAACTCCAAGTGAAGCTCTGTCCACACTCCAGGCATATATAGGGCTTCTCCCCAGTGTGAGTCCTTTGATGTGAACGTAGATGTGCATTTTGAGCGAAGCTCTTCCCACACTCCAGGCATGTAAAGGGTTTCTCCCCAGTGTGAGTCCTTTCATGTGAACGTAGACCTGAACTCCAAGTGAAGCTCCGTCCACACTCCAGGCATGTAAAGGGTTTCTCCCCAGTGTGAATCCTTTCATGTGATTGTAGACTTCCACTCTCGGTGAAGCTCACTCCACACTCCAGACACATATACGGTTTCTCCCCAGTGTGAGTTCTATGATGTGAACGTAGAGCTGAATATTGAATGAAGCTCCGTCCACACTCCAGGCATGTAAAGGGTTTCTCCCCAGTGTGAATCCTTTGATGTGATCGTAGACTTACACTCTCAGTGAAGCTCGCTCCACACTCCAGACACATATACGGTTTCTCCCCAGTGTGAGTCCTTTGATGTGAATGTAGACCTGAACTCTGAGTGAAGCTCTTCCCACATTCCAGGCATGTAAAGGGTTTCTCCCCTGTGTGAATCCTTTCATGTGAACGTAGATGTGCATTTTGAGTGAAACTCTGTCCACACTCCAGGCATATATAGGGTTTCTCCCCAGTGTGAGTCCTTCCATGTGAACGTAGACTTGCATTGTCAGTGAAGCTCTGTCCACACTCCAGGCATGTATAGGGTTTCTCCCCAGTGTGAGTCCTTTGATGTCTACGTAGAGCTGAATTTTGAGTGAAGCTCTTCCCACACTCCAGGCATATAAACGGTTTCTCCCCAGTGTGAATCCTTTCATGTGAACGTAGATCTGAACTCCAAGTGAAGCACTGCCCACACTCCAGGCATGTATAGGGTTTCTCCCCAGTGTGAATCCTTTGATGTGATCGTAGACTTCCATTCGCGGTGAAGCTCGCTCCACACTCCAGACACGTATACGGTTTCTCCCCAGTGTGAGTTCTTTGATGTGAACGTAGGTGTGCATTTTGAGTGAAGCTCTTCCCACACTGCAGGCATGTAAACGGTTTCTCCCCAGTGTGAATCCTTTCATGTGAACGTAGATGTGAATTTTGAGCGAAGCTCTGTCCACACTCCAGGCATATATAGGGTTTCTCCCCAGTGTGAGTCCTTCCATGTGAACATAGACCTGCACTCTCAGTGAAGCTCTGTCCACACTCCAGGCATGTATAGGGTTTCTCGCCAGTGTGAGTCCTTTGATGTGAATGTAGACCTGAACTATGAGCAAAGCTCCGTCCACACTCCAGGCACGTATAGGGTTTCTCACCAGTGTGTGTCCTTAGATGTTTACGTAGATTTCCATTCTCAGTGAAGTTCTTTCCACACTCCAAGCACATATAGGGTTTCTCCCCAGTGTGAGTCCTTAGATGTCTACGTAGATTTCCATTGTCATTGAAGTTATTTCCACACTCCAGGCACATATAGGGTTTCTCCCCAGTGTGAGTCCTTAGATGCGAGCGTAGACCTGCACTCTGAGTGAAGCTCTTCCCACACTCCAGGCATGTATAGGGTTTCTCCCCAGTGTGAGTCCTTAGATGCGAGCGTAGACCTGAACTCTGAGTGAAGCTCTCTCCACACTCCAGGCATTTATGGGGTTTCTCCCCAGTGGGAGTCCTCATTTCCTTGGTCAAGAAAGGGTCATGTTGAAAAACAGAACTACCACAAAACGCAGACATCATGGTCTCGAGCGCATACACAGATACCAGCAAAGGCAACCAGTGATTCTTTAAATAGAAGGGAATGAATCTAGAAAGAAGACAAGAAGGGAGGGAGGAAGAAAAGAATGAATGAATGATAGCAGGAAGAAAGGGAAATCACATCAGTTTCCTTGGGTCGAACGGAAGGCTTAAAGTAGCAGTTCTTTCAAATATTACAGGACGTCATGAGCTTTGGATAATGAGTTTCCCTGAATCACTGGGTTGTGCTAAACATTGATGGACACAAAGGTTACTGGGCTGCCTCCCATCTCGCAATGGGTCGCAGGGTCTGTTTCCTGAGCATCCCAAATGAGGCACCTACTGCCACCCAACTTCCTGTCTTTTCACAAAGGAATCCTTCGCCCAACCCAGTATCTCTCGGCATTACTTCGTGAACGAAGAATCTTAGGAAGGACTCATCCCCAACCCAGTATAGTCCATAAGTATTGGCCTCTTGTGTCCTAATACACGGTTTGCAATCTCCACCTATGACGTCATTGGAGAGTTCTTAATGCACACTGATCACTCTGTTCGGACTACAAACAGCACACTTACTCCGGGGTGCAGCCCATGTGGCCATTGTGGAATTTGTAGGTTTATTAATAAGAACAAATTTATTACATGCATGCATAAACCAAAAACCATCAAAGTTAGAAATTTTACCACATGTGCCACCACGCAGGTAGTCTATGCTTTGATCTCTTCTTGTAATCTAATTTACATTGGGCAGACTGGAAGGACATTAAGGGTGCGCATTAATGAACATCGTTCTAAAATCAGAAATGGCGCAGAAGATAACATTTTATACACACATTTTAAAACATCAGGCCACACCGAGGACTCCTTAAGTGTAATGGGACTACAAAGAGTTGAATCAGAGCCACACACTGACATCAGGAAATCCCTTATAAGGGCAGAAACCCATTGGATCAATCTAACTGGGACAGAACATCCTGGAGGCCTTAAAGAACGTTGAAGTCCCCCAAAACAACCGGCCTGGGGAACCTCAAGGCCCAATCCGACACAGCCTCCAGGTTTGGTAGGCTATCTGCTGGTACGTTAGGCGCACGGTACACCAGCAGAAAGGCCACACTCTCCTGCAAATCCCACATAAGGCCAGTACATTCAACACCTGGGATGTTCGGCGCTGGAACCTGCCTAATTCAAAACCACATAGAGCTTTATTGGGATGTTCAGAAATGAGGGCTCTGCTGAACGATGGCCCTTTTAGGAGCTCCACGGGCTGCCGTTCGTCTTCTAGTCCCAATTCAAGGTGCAGGTTATTATCACCTAGAAAGTTCTGAATGGTTCAGGATCCGCCTACCTTCGTGACCGCACCTCCCTTCATAAACCTGCACGAGCTCTTCGATCCTGTGGGGATCGGGCCCTCATCTCACCCGCACCTTTATGACATATTCGACTCGTGGGAACGAGGGTGAGAGCCTTCTCTGCGGTGGCCCCTCCTCGGCTCTGGAACTCGCTGCCTAGTGAGATCAGGCAAGCCCCCGCCCTGGCAGCTTTTAGGAAAGACCTTAAAACCTGGGTCTTCTTTGGAGAATGTATATATTTCCCACATATTTCAGGTTGTCTTAATGTCCTCATGATGCACTTTCCCCCCTAATGAAGGTTTGACCCCACTGTTCAGCTCTTCTCATTCCCCATCTCAGAAATGTATGTTCCCTCAGAGACATATTCTCCCTATCTCATCCAGGGTTTTTATTATTATTATTTATTTAAAACTTTTGTATCCCGATCTTCTCACCTCCATAGATGCTCCAAAGAGCTACAGCAGACCTCGAAGAAGAAGACAGCATATATATATATGATATAATACTGATGGTAGCTTGTTCAACTTAAGCCGTCTGAGGGCTCGCACTAAGACTCTAAACTATCTAGTCCGTGAGCTGCTTTTTGCTGACGATGCTGCCCTTGTCGCCCATTCAGAAGCAGCCCTGCAGCGCCTCACATCCTGCTTTGCAACAGCCGCAGAGCTGTTTGGGCTGGAAGTCAGCCTGAAGAAAACAGAAGTCCTCTACCAGCCTGCACCACAGGAAGAACACCACCATCCCCACGTCAGCATAGGCACATCTGTGCTTAAGTCCGTCCAGCAGTTCACCTCCCTGGGAAGCATCATCTCTTCAGACGCCAAGAGTGATAAAGAGATAGATCACAGATTAGCAAAGGCATAGAGTGCATTCGGAAGGCTTCACAAAAGAGTCTGGAGCAACAAACACCTGAGGCAAAGCACCAAAATCAGTGTGTACAAAGCTATCATACTGTCTATTCTTCTCTATGGGTCTGAAACATGGGTCACCTATCGCCAACACCTACGACTCTTTGAACGCTTTCATCAGCGCTGTCTTCACACAATCCTAAATATACACTGGACCGACTATGTGACGAATGTCGCTGTCCTTGAGCAAGCAGGGGTCACCAGCATTGAGGCCATGCTATTGAGAACTCAGCTGCGCTGGGCAGGGCTCGTCTCTAGGATGGAGGACCACCGCCTCCCAAAGATACTACTCTACGGTGAACTCGCCACGGGTCAGCGCAAGAGAGGCGCCCCCCAAAAAGATATAAGGACTCCCTGAAACAACATCTCAGGCTCGGCCAGCTTGAGCACCAACAATGGTCCACCCTGGCCTCACATTGGGAGGCATGGAGACGCACTCTCCACAATGCTGCGGCGTCTTCCGAGAAGACACACCGAATGAGTCTCGAAGAGAAACGACAACGCAGAAAGAACCGCAACTTGGAAACAACGTCACCCAAGTAGACTTTCTGCTGTGCTTTCTGCAACCGAACTTGCCTATCTCAGATTGGCCTTTTAAGTCATCAATGCACTTGTAAAAAGCATGGGATGAGTCCTTCCTAAGAACCTTCGTTCGCAAAGTAATGCCGAGAGAGAGATCCCGATCTTCTCACCTCCGTAGAGGGACTCAGACCGGCAGACAGCAAGAATTGCTAACATTAAAATCTAAAACATCATAAATAACAATAAAATGACCAATACATAAAAATAAAACTACATGAGAAGCCGTTCACCAAGGTAAAATAATGTCCAACTCAGTCCATGTATTCAATCCTTATACTGTGGTCAATAAGTTAGTCGATTAGTGATCCCCGCCCTCATTCTGCGAAGGCCTAACTCCGCAGCCACATTTTCACTACCTTCCTAAAGGTCAGAAGGGAGGGGGCAGATCTAATTTCATTTGGGAGGGAGTTCCACGGCCGGGGGGCCACCACCGAATTTTCAATTATCAATTTTTACCAATTTTACTTCCAGGATAATTTTACTTTGGCCCGCCCACCATGTTTCATTCGTTTTCGTGTCCGTTTGGATCTGTTATTCTATTTCATTATATTTTATTTTTATCTTTTGTATTTATTTTGATGGTATTTGCTTCTCTGTATTTTATTTTGCTGTATTTGTACTTTATTTCATTGTATTTGTGGGCCTGGACTCATCTTAGCTGCCCCGAGTCTCCTTTGGGGAGATGGTGCCGCGGTATAAATAAAGATGATGATGATGATGATTACTAGCTTGGGGACCCGGCGGTGCCTGGGTCATTTGAGAAAGACATTGTGTGCCAAACTGCAGTAGAAGATAGAGTGGGTCATGGGGGCTCTGTGTGCCAAGTATGACCTTTATCGGTCTTTGTTGGGGGTCGCAGTGGGCTCGGGAAGTGAGTGGAGGTACTTGAAATCCCATCATCCATGGTCCGCCCTCCTCTAAACTGTAGAAGGATGGAGACTGGGTCATGGGGGCACTGTGTGCCAATTGTAGTCTTTATGTGTCTTTGTTCACAGTGGTATGTGGGGGAAAAGGCTTTGAAAGCACTACAAATCCCATAATCTGTGGACGTACTTCAAGTCCCATGATCCATGGTCCTCCCTCCTCCAAACTGCAGTAGAAAGTAGCATGGGTCATAGGGGCTCTGTGTGCCAAGGGTTGATTAATGCTAATTCAGGCCATACACAATGTCCCATTAACTGAGGCCTAGCCAAGAGAATCAAGTTGAGGAAGCCTTACTGTCAATTCAGGCTGAGGCCTAGGAAGCCTTACTGTCAAAAGGAAGCCGTTTTGTGAAGTACTCTCTCTGGTACCTTAGAGTGTTGGGAGTTCTGAGGCTGACTAAGCAATATGAGCAGTGTAGTTACTATCTATGTTCCTACAACACAACAACACACTGTGGGGTTCTGTATATAACCAATATATTCAGGCTTGCATATAAGCTCAATCTTATTACTTTCCAATAACACAAAAGTATATCTATTACATATAAACGGCGCACAAACCAAAGGAAAATACCAGAGTCACTCACGATACAGTAAGTCCCTCTTCACAGAGTCTAATAGACTCAATAACATAGTCCCATTCTTCTGTGATGTATTCTTTGAGACCCAATGGTCAACTCAAAAATATATTTTATAATCCGCGGCCCGTTGGCCTCCGTTGTGAGTTCCAATGCGTATTAATCCACTAGTTCGTGGTTATCGCTGGGTAGTCCACCTACGGGTAATCCTTCTCCGGTTACCGACCCGTTTCGTCTCAATCTCGTCAGGGTGGCCCCAATTATACAGAGATGCACAAAAGACTATATGTCTGAAATACAAACAATATACAATAGTATCCCATCTAAAAACAAGATAGTAACAAAGGGTAGGAGTATAATCTCAACACTTACCACCATAAATCATAAGTATGCTTAATAGCAATGCTGATGTCTCAGCTATGTATGAATCGCCCTCATGGCGCAGACCACAATCAGGTACATGCTATGGTTGAAAAGCTGCTTAAGTGCCTGAGCAGTGCAAGCAAATTAACATACAATAGAATGTGGCTTCCTAGGTTATTTAAAGCAGCAGGTCTGTTAGGCTTAGATTTTCATTGAGGCCTAATGGTTGCTCGCATTTACTGCGAATTATCCAGGTACGTTCACATTTAAGTAATGTAGTTTGGATGTCTGCATGTGGTGGTACTGTCACTTGTTGTAAACCCACAAATTTGAAGTCTGGTACTGAGGCATGCACTGTTTTAAAATGTCTATACAAGAATGTGTCTTCTGAGAAATCAATTTATTTACTTTTTTGCTCGTGTCCGAAATATTATGTCGGGATGACGAAAAGATCTTTAAGGAAAAGATTGGGAGAACATAAAAATCGCATTCTATCAGGAAATGAAGACACATTCTTGTATAGACATTTTAAAACAGTGCATGTGTTGAGTTCTGAGGCTGGCCAATCAGAGTCCTTAAGGCAAATACTCCCTCAGTGGCAACCAATCCCCTCTGTCTGGTGCCTTAGAGTATTGGAGTTCTGAGGCTGGCCAATCAGAGTCCTTTATGCAAATAATCCCAAAGTGGCAACCAATCGAAACGCTGCCACATATTCCTTTGCACCTCCCGCCGCAAACACCGACTTTTATTAGATAGATTATGGCCTTTCACTCCCTCGGCTGAACCCCAAGATGGGATGCAAAAACAAACCCGGCTCCATCCACAATGACTTTTCCCTGCCAACCTCATTCACATTTGCCACTTCCCCCCTTTGCTTCCTTGTCCTCTGCCCAGGGGAAGATTTTGAGCAGCTGAAGGAGATCAATGGAAACAGACTTTTCATGCGGGGCCTTTGCAATAAATCCCAACCCAGGCTCTATTCTGAGCCGCCCTCCCATAGAAGCAGCCTGGAAAAGGCATTATGTTTGGGCGAAACAGAATAAAAGGGGTTAGCCTAGACAGATTAGAATGAGGGATCCCTTCCCCAACGTCCTTTTGCATACCTATCTTAAGGAGGGTCTTAGGAGGGGTGTTGTCTTACTCATCCTGTACGCACTGTTCCCTCCCCCTTTGAATACTTAGCCACGTGATCTCTTCAAAAAAGACGCAATTTCCTCTTCAAAGGTATATTTATTGCCCTGGGATGGCTGTGCGGCCTGCCTCTCTCTCCCCTTTCTTCCTCTAGAACAATGTTTCCCAACCGGTGTGCCGTGAGCGATCATCAGGTGTGCCGTGGGAAATTGGAACCTCCAATACCCTTCCTTCCACCTCCTGCCGAACACTTTTTCTTCTCCACTCGGACTCCCTTCTTCCCAGCCTCGCTCTGCTCGCTTTGCTCACGCTGCTGCTACTGCTGCCATTTTGATCTGAGGGGGCAGCGTGAGCGTGTTCAGGAGGGGAGGGAGGAAGACAGTACTGCGCAAACTTGCCCCGCGTCTTCCTCCCTCCCCCCTCCTGAACATGCTCACACAAGCAGAGCGAGGCTAGGAAGAAGGGAGCCCGAGTGCAGAAGAAAAAGTGTTGGGCAGGAGGGGGAAGAAAGGGCACGAAGGGGGAGGAAGAGGTCTCTGTCGAAAGCTGGCACGGGCAAACTTGGAACTTCCAGGTCTTTTGGACTCAAACTCCCACCATTCCTAGCAGCCTCAGGCCCCTTTCCTTTCCCCCCTCAGCCACTTAAGCAGGAAAGGGCCTCAGGCTGTGAGGAATGGTGGGAGTTGGAGTCCAAAGCACCCAGAGGGCCCAAGTTTTCCCATGCCTGTTTGAGGGACCTTAAAGTGGTGAGCCTCCTTCCAACATTGTGATTCTGGATAGAAAACAAACAACATAACATTGTTTGAGTCCACAGTGCTCTCTGGGTGTAGGTGAACTACAACTTTCAAACTCAAGGTCAGTTCCCAAGCAAACCCTTTCAGTACTTTCTGTTGGTAATGAGAGTTCAATAGGCCAAGTTTGGTTCAATTCCACTGTTGCAAGTGTTCAGGATGCTCTTTGATTGTGTGTTAACTATAAACCCCAGAAACTGTAACTCCCAAATGTCAAGGTCTATTTTTCCCAAACTCCATCTGTGTTCACATTTGGGCATCCATCTGTGGGGTTCAGAATGCATTGTGGGGGAACTATAAATCCCAGCAACTACAATTCCCAAATGTCAAGGTCTATTTCCCCTGAACTCCATCTGCATATTTGGGCATATTGAGTATTCATGCCAATTTTGGTCCTGATCCAACATTGTTTGAGTCCACAGTGCTCTCTGGATATAGGTGAACTACAACTCCAAAACCCAAGGTCAATGCCCACCAAACTCTTATAGCATTTTCTCTTGGTGATGGGAATTCTGTGTGGGAAGTTTGTGTCTTTTTGCCTTTCCTGCCTGAGGTGGTTTTGAACTGCTGATTTTAAAGTAGAGGTCACTGATTTTAATGATTGCATATATTTATAGTTATATTATGCCCCGGCATATCTCTGATCATCTGGAGAGGCCCTACTCTCGTTCCTGCCCCCTTCGCAGGTGCAATTGTTGGGGACGAGGGAGAAGGCCTTCTCTGTGGTGGCCCCCTGATTCTGGAACTCGCTCCCCAAGGAGATCAGACAAGCCCCCACATTGGCAGTTTTTAGGAGGAGCCTGAAAACGTGGCTGTTCCAGTGTGCCTTCCCTGAATAAAGTAAATAATGCCTTGCTGTGTTCAATTGTCCTCAGAAGCAAAATGTCCTCAGAAGCACTTTAATTACCTGTTGGGTTGTCTGTCCCACATTATCCTTTTAAACCTTCCTACTACATACATTCTACCTCTGTTTGCATCCAGTGTTTATTTATTTTAAAATTTTAATATTTACTTCTGGCTTGGCCATAATGGTTTTAAATTGCCTGTTATTGTTTATGTGTAAGTTATGTTGATTGTATTGTTTTATTATTTGCTGCTGTGTTGTTTTATTATGTGTCATTGGGCTTGGCCTCATGTCAGCTGCCCTTTGGGGAGATGGTGGTGGCAGGATATAAATATTATTTATTTACGACATTTATATGCCGCCCTTCTCACCCTGAAGGAGAGTCAGAGCGGTTTACAAGTAAAATGTAAATACAATATATTATATTAATATTATATATTAGCTCTGAAGCTGCATTGGCTTTCAGGGTGAAGTTCTTCTGCAAAGGCAGGAACTAATCTGTTCAGGAGTCTCCTTGCAAGGATTTTTCCAGCAATGGAGAGCAGTGTCATACCTCGATAGTTTGAGCAATCGGACTTTGTTCCTTTTTTCTTATACAGGGTGATGATAACTGCATCTCGGAGATCTGATGGCAGTTCACCTTTTTCCCAGCAACTCACAAGGAGCTCGTGGAATTTAGCATGCAGTACATGACCTCCCTGTTTCCAAGCTTCAGGTGGGATTCCATCAATCCCGGCTGCCTTGCCATTTTTCATTTGCTGTATGGGTCTCTTCCAGAGTGGGAGCTGTGTCCAGTTCCTTTTTCTATTGGTTGTTGTATCATGTGTTGGATAGCTGAACCTTGGACTACTCGGTTGGCATCGAAGAGACTGAAAATGTTCAGCCCATCGGTTCAGGATGGAGGCTTTATCAGTAATTGGTGTTTGACCATCTGTACTGTGTAAGGGGCGTTGGACCTGATAAGTAGGTCCAAACACTGCTTTGAGAGCTTCGTAAAAACCTCTGTGATCACCCAAAGCTATAATAATAAGAAATAATAATAATAAATCACACAGTCCTAGATGCTTTGGAAATCTTCAACTTGTGATTTTGTGATACAAAATAATAATAATAATTTTCAGGTCCAAAACACCTTATACAGTACAGATGGTCAAACACTAATTACTGATCATACTGTCTATTCTCCTCTATGGCTCTGAAACATGGGTCACCTATCGCCAGCACCTACGACTCCTCGAACGCTTTCATCAGCGCTGTCTTTGCACAATCCTAAATATACACTGGACTGACTATGTGACGAATGTTGCTGTCCTTGAGCAAGCAGGGGTCACCAGCATTGAGGCCATGCCATTGAGAACACAGCTGCGCCGGGCAGGGCACAAGGTCTCTAGGATGGAGGACCACCGCCTCCCAAAGATACTACTCTATGGTGAACTCGCAAGAGAGGCGCCCCCAAAAAAGAGATATAAGGACTCCTTGAAACAACATATCAGGCTCGACCAGGTTGATCACCAACAATGGTCCACCCTGGCCTCACATCGGGAGGCGTGGAGACGCACTATCCACAATGCTGCGGCCTCTTTCGAGAAGACACGCCATACGGGTCTCGGCAACGCAGAAAGGACCGCAACTTGGAAGCAACATCACCCAAGGAGACTTTCTGCTGTGCTTTCTGCAACCGGACTTGCCTATCTCAGATTGGCCTTTTTATTTATTTATTTATTTCTTCGGGCTTCTATGCCACCGACTCCCTGAGGCTCGCGGCGGCTCACAAGAGCCAAAGGCACAGTAAAAACACAGAGCAATAAAACCAATTATACCAACTAAAACAGTTAAAAACAACAGTAATACCATACCAAAATAACAGAATTCAGGATAAGCAGCATATTGTTCAGAGCGGGCGGGCCAGTGGCGGGGCATGGGCAGGACCTACTCACCGAAGGCCTGCTTAAACAAATAAGTTTTACAGGCTCGTCTAAACGGGAGCAGGTCCTTTATGGCCCGAGTTCCGGCCGGGAGGGCGTTCCACAGCGTAGGAGCTATGACAGAGAACGCCCTCCGGCGAGTAGATGTTAATCTCGCGGATTTCACTGAAGGTACCTCCAGAAGGTTGGCCTCCTCGGACCGTAGTGATCTCAAAGGGCAATATGGGGTGAGACACTCCCTCAGATACGCTGGCCCCAGACCGTACAAGGCCTTAAAGGTGAGAACCAACACTTTGAAGGCGATCCGGTGCTCAATTGGGAGCCAGTGCAGATCCTGCAAAACAGGTGTTATGTGGCAACCTGCTGGCGTGCCAGACATTGGGTTTTAGTCATCAACGCGCTTGTAGAAAGCGTGGGACGAGTCCTTCCTAAAGAATCTTCGTTTGCGATGTAATGCCGAGAGAGAGAATATTATAATGTTATATTACATGTAATATAAAATGTGTAATTATAATATCATATTATTAGTAGCAGTGTTATATTGTATTACATCATGATATTCCCAATATTATGTGTAAACACAATATATGATAGGATAAGCAGAGTGCAGGAGGCGAGGTGGCACTGCCTCCCTGGGCCCTCCCTTCACTCTGGTCTCGGGGGAACAGTTGGTGCTGGGGGTGGGGCCGGGGTTAGCGACGCGTCATACGATTACTTCCCTTGGTTTTTTATGAACGCTCCCATTAGGAAATGCCTAAGGGCCTGGTTGAACTACAACTCCCGAAACCGTGGGCCAGTCACCCGCAAAGGCGGCCTGCACGCAGAGCCGGCGGCCAGGCTGAGCCTGCTGTGTGTGTGTGTGTGTGTGCGGGGTCCCCGGGGCAGGCTGGTCTCATTATGGCCTCTGCCTCCCGCTAGGAAGCCTCCCTTAACTATGGCCCTGCTTGGGACTTCAATTCCCAGAATCCCTGGCCATTGACCAAGCTCGCGAGGGCTTCTGGGAGTTGGAGGCCCGAACCGCAGGAGGGCGGCGGCTGGAGGGTGTGCCTGGCCGATAGAGAGGGAGGGAGAGGGAGAGAGGGGCAGGAAGTGGGCGAAGGGAGAAGGAGGGAGAGGTAGAGGAAGAGGCAGTGGGCCGCAGGCCTTCTCCTTCTGGTTCCCAGTCAGGATCCCTGTCAGGAGGAAGGCGGCCGGGCCCTGCCGCTCGTTCTCCCTGGGGCTCGGCCGTGGAGGGAGAGAGGAAGGGGCACTCCACCCCACCAGCCCCCGGGCCCTGCCCTCCCCCGCAGAGAGAGAAAGACCGCCCTCCCGCCCTCACCGGCTCCTCTCGCCTC
This sequence comes from Anolis apletophallus, assembly GCA_030556195.1. NCBI lineage: Eukaryota > Metazoa > Chordata > Lepidosauria > Squamata > Anolidae > Anolis > Anolis apletophallus. The sequence goes on along the minus strand of JARBWK010000003.1, from coordinate 829,880 downwards.
CAAAGCAGCCGGCCCCGCCGCAGGCGCTCCCGCCTCTGCCTCTCGAAATGTCGCCGGCTGCGAAGGGGGCGGGGCCCGGGTGACGTCACTAACCGTCCTCCTTCCCTTCAGATCAGCCAAGGGGGCGGGGCCCGGGTGACGTCACTAACCGTCCTCCCCTTCAGATCAGCCAAGGGGGCGGGGCCCGGGTGACGTCACTAACCGTCCTTCCCTTCAGATCAGCCAAGGGGGCGGGGCCCGCGTGACGCCACTAACCGTTCTCCTTTTCTCCAGTCGACGAGGGGGCGGGGCCTGGGTGACGTCAGTAACCGCCTGTAGAAAAGACGCCAAGGGGGCGGGGCCTGAATGACGTCACTAACGGCCCTATTCTCGAGACGCCAAGGGGGCGCAGCCTGAATGACGTCACTAACTGCCCTATTCTCGAGACGCCAAGGGAGCGGGGCCTGAATGAAGTCACTAACCGCCCTATTCTCAAGAGAGGCAAAGGGGGCGGGGCCTGGGTGACGACAGTAACCGCCCTCCTTTTCTCCAGCGACAAGGGGGCGGGGCCCGGGTGACGTCACTAACCGTCCTTTTCTGCAGAGACGACGAGGGGGCGGGGCCTGAAAGACGTCAGTAACCGCCCTCTTTTTCTGCAAATCAGTCAAGGGGGCGGGGTCTGCATGACGTCACTGCCAGCCCTCCTTCCCTTCAGAGGAGCAGCCGCGCTCCCTCCCGACTGGCCGCCCGGGAAAGGGCCGAGAGGCTGGCGCTCGGGCGGAAGGGGCCTCCCTCTGCTCATTTGCATGTTTAAAGGGGCAGCGTCCGATTCCGAGGCCCCCTTCCCTCCGGGACCAGGCGTGGGTCAGGGAGCGGGCCGGGGAGCGAGCGAGCGAGCGGAGAAATGCCACCCTGCCTGGCCTCCTCCTCCCAGGGAAACCGGGCCTTCGGGAAGACAAGGAAAGCGGAGCCCCAGGATGCCTCAGGCTGAGCCAAGGCTGCCAAGCCGGTCACCCCAAGCCAAACACAACCAGAGCAGGCCCGGACTGGCCAGGGTCAGGGCGCGGCGGGGGGGGGGCTGAGCCTGAGTGAGAGGGGGCTTCCACTAGCACATAAGACAGTGTTTCTCAACCTTTTTTGAGCCGCGGAACACTTTTTACATTGACAAAATCCTGGAGCACACCACCAACCAAAAT
>JARBWK010000003.1:782970-828605 GCA_030556195.1 Anolis apletophallus | reverse complement strand
ATAGTGTAATGCAATATGATACTACTAATAATGTGATATTATAATTATACATTATTATCTATATATATAAAAAGAGAGTGGTCGTGCAATGGGGCAAATAGGCAGCAAAACTATAGGCCCCAGAACCACGAAAACAACAGAACACATTCCAACATAACACAAGGTACCTACAGGGCACAAAAAACCCGCCCTAGATACCTCGCAAGACCCCCAAAGATGACTCCCCCAAAACCGCCATTGAAACCTAGCATAGCCGGACTGCCAGTGGCCTCCTTACCCCCGAGGGGGAGGGCAGGGGAAAGGCCTGATTAACACTGGCAGCAGCACAATCTGACCACCACACAACCCCAGCCCCTCGCCCTCACTCCTCGCTCACCGATTCCTCCTCCTTCTCCATGCCGGTGGGCATCTCCGATACGGCGCGGTTGTGGAAGGGAGGGCTTCGCTACCACGACAGCGCCGCCGTGCCCACCTCTTCCGCCGACTCCTCGCCCTCCTTCGACACACACACAGACAGAGAGAGACAGACGGAGAAACACCGCATGGCCCGGGTCCAGCAGCAGACGGAGAAGAAAAAAGTAACAAGCGGGAAAGGAAAGAATAGAAGGATGGAAAGGGAGAAGAAAGGAAGAAAAAAGGAAGTGAGGGAAGGAGGAGAGAGAGAGAGAGAAAAAAGGATGGATGGATAGAAGGAGTTGGAAGGAAAATAAACCAGAAAGGAAGGAAAAAGCCACAGTGAAGCGTGGCCGGGTCAGCTAGTATATATATATATATTCTATGTATCTATTCTATTATTTTCTATGTATATAAAAAGTGAGTCTTTGTGGTGGTGCAGTGGGAGGAATATGTGGGATTGGTTGCAACTGTGGGATTATTTGCATAAAGGGCTCTGACTGGCCAGCCTTAGAACTCCAACATTCTATGGCCCCAGACAGAGGGGATTGGTTGCCAATTTAATGAAATTTGCATAAAGGACTCCAATTGGCCAACCACATTCCAACATTCTAAGGTGACTCAGAGGGAAAAGGAAAGGCCTCAGGCAGTCAGCCACTGCGGCCCACAGCAATGATGGATCAGGACCACACTTGGCAAACCCCTAGGGGCCCAATGACCCACTTCACAACCTGGTGTGGTTTAGGGCAGGAGGGGCCATGAATGATGGGATTTGCAGTGCCTTCACCCAATTCATTTCCCACAGAACATTGCAGCCCCTACAAATCAGAGACCAGGCCCAAACTTGGCACACAGATTACCCATGACCCACTCTACATCCTGCTGCAGCTTTGAGTGGGACGGACCACGGATGATGGGAGTTGAAGTACCTTCACTCACTTTCTGAGACCGCTGCAACCCGCATCCAATGACTGATCAAAACCGCACTTGGTACACAGAGCCCCCATGACCCACTCTACATCCTGGTGCAGTTTGGAGAAGGGGGGACCATGGATGATGGGACTTCCAGTACCTTCCCTCTCTTCCAGAGACCGCTGCAACCCTCATCAAGAGAATGGTCAAGACCAAATGTGACACACACAGCCCCCATGACCCACTCTACATCCTGGTGCTGTTTGGAGGGGGATGGACCACGGCCAATGGGACTCGCAGTACCTTCACTAAGTTCATGAGACCACTGTGAGCCACATTAACATCTGATAAGGAACAACCTTGGCACACAAAGCCTCCCTCAAATAACCCAGGCACCGCCAGGTCCCCAAGCTAGTATATATATAATATACTAGCTGAGGACCCGGCGGTGCCCAGGTTATTTGAGGGAGGCATTGTGTGCCAAGGTTGGTTCCTATCAGATGTTTATGTGGCAGTGAAGGTACTGGGGGCCTAGTCAGGAAAATCAAGTTAAGGAAGCCTAACAATATCCCACGAGCTGAGGCCTAGTTAGGGAAACCAAGTTAAGGAAGCCTTTCTGTCAATTTTAGGCCTGGTTTGTGATTTATAGGGGCTGCAGTGTTGTTTGGGAAGTGAATGACGTGAAGGTACTGCAAATCCCATCAATCGTGGCCCCTCCTGCCCTAAACCACACCAGGTAGTGCAGTGGGCCAATGGCCACCTGTTTGGCAAGTTTGGTCCTGATCTGTCATTCTGTGGGCCTGAGGCCTTTCCCTCTGAGTCACTTTATAATGTTTGAATGTGGTTGGCCGTTTGGAGGCAGTTATGCAAATTCAATTTCAGTGGCAAGCCATCCCCTCAGTCTGGGGCCGTAGAATGTTGGAGTTCTGAGGCTGGTCAGGTAGAGCCCGTTATGCAAATAACCCCACAATGGCAGCCAATTGAAACGCTGGCACATATTCCTCCCGTCGCTCGGTCACTCGACCGCAAACACTGACTTTTATTATATGTAATAGATTATATTCAGTGGCCCCCCCAGCAGTGGAACTCCCTCCCTCCCTAAGGACATCAGGTTGGCCACCTCCCTCCTGTCTTTTAGGAGGCAACTAAAGACCTGGCTGTGGGCCCAGGCATTCCACTAAAGGTATTGAGCATTGGATTATGGCAGCTGGACTTGTCTATTATGTCGTGACTATATTGCAATTATTTGGCTGGACTCTGGTTTAGCGGTATCTTAATTGGAATGCTATCATTGGTGACCTTATAATGTTTTATGGCACCCATTGTTTTTACCGAATGTATTTTGTATAGCATCATTGATGCCAGGCCCGGATTAACACCTTTTTGCACCCTAGGCCACACTTTGGAATTACGCCCCCTTCAAGCCAGCCTCTACCGCTGCTTTCTTCTTCGGCTACTTTGAGTTAAAGAAAAAAACCATAAGAGCAAAAGCACTGGGGCCACGTGTCATCCCCCCCTCGAGGAAAAAAACCCACCCCCTGGAGAGTCCAGCCCCACCCCTGGGGACACTCCACCCCACCCCAGGGGCTGTCCACCCCCACCCGTGGGGCCACTCCACCCCCACCCTTGAGGACACTCCACCCCCACCCCTGGGGACACTCCACCCCCACCCCCAGGCACACTCCCCCCCCACCCCCAGGCACACTCCACCCCACCCCCGGGGAGTCCACCTCCGCCCTTGGGGACACTCCACCCCCACCCCTGTGGATACTCCACCCTCACCCCCAGGGACATTCCACCCCCACGGCTTGCCCTGCCCCTCCCTCAACGGCCGCCCCTCACCCACTCACTGACCTCCAACTCCCTCCCTCTCTCCTGTCACCTCTGTCAGGGACACTCCACCCCCACTCCCTGGAACAGTTCACCCCCAGGGACACTCCACCCCCACCGCCTGTTGTTAGCCTCCCTGAGTTCCCCTTCGGGGGTGTTATAAATAAATAAATAAATAAAATGATAATAAACACCATCAGTACTGACGAAATCCCCACCGTCCAGGTGCAAAAGGCCACCCGGCTTGGATCTGCATGCGTGATACACTGACACATCACACAGTCCTGGATCTTGGGAAGGGTCCGACCTGTGATCCGATACCACAGGCAGCAGAGTGACCTTGTTTACAGCGTGTACTTCTCTTGTTGTGTTTCTAATAATAATAATAATTGGTTGGTGCCCTGCGCTATCTCCCTAAGGAGACTGACTGGCCATCGCCCAGCCCAGCCCCATTCTGCCAAACGCATTCGAAGCACCCCCAACAGATGGCCACCCACCCTCTGCTTCAAAGCCTCCAAAGAAGGAAGGAGCCGCACTCCACCACTTTCCCTCCCTCCGGGGCAACAGGGAGTTCCACTGCTGAACGGCTCTCCTTACAGTCAGGAAGTTCTCCCTAATGATGTTGAGGTGGAACCTCCTTCCTTTCCTGTAGTTTGAGGCCATGGCTGCCTAGCCTTTCTCAGGGGGGATAGGAAGGAAGCCCCCTCCCTCGTCCCCCCTGGGACATCTCCCCCTCCTCACATACTTACTGAGAGGTGGCCCTCCTCATCAGGCCTCCTCCTCCTCCTCTCAGCCTTCTCTTTATCTATCTCATATTGTACTATACGATTATTATATTGTAATATCATTAGCAATGTGACATGTAATATAAATATATAATTATAATATCACATTATTATTATTAGCATTATATTGTATCACATGATAATATTCTAAATATTTCATGTACTTACAATATATGACATTACATGATAAGCATATTATGGGTAGGACTGTGCCCTGACCCCCCCCCCCTTCTTCTTTCCTGTCAGGAACCCCTTTTGGGGGAAGGCAGAGGGCCTGGTCGTTCCCCCTGCCTGAGGCTCGGCCGAGGAGGGGTGGAGGGAAGGGACACTCCACCCTGGAGCCTGCCCTGCCTCTCCCTCAACGGTCGCCACTCACTCACCTCCAATTCCCTCCCTCTCTCCTGTCACCTCTGTCGTGGAGGGAAGGGACACTCCACCCCTGGGGACACTACACCCCTCCCCCGGGGCCTGCCCTGTCCATCCCTCAACGGCCGCTCCTCAGTCACTCACTCACCTCCAACTCCCTTCCTCTCTCCTGTCACCTCTGTCATGCAAGAAGGGAGGGGGACACTCTACCCCCTCCCCTGGGGCCTGCCTTGCCCCTCCCTCAACGGCCGCCCCTCACTCACTCACTCACCTCCAACTCCGTCGCTCTCGCGTCGCCTCTGTCGCAGAGGGAGGGGACACTCCACCCCCACCCCCGGGGCCTGCCCTGCCTCTCCCTCAATCACTCACCTCCAACTCCCTCCCTCTCTCCTGTCGCCTCTGTCGCGGAGGGAGGGGACACTCCACCCCACCCCGGGGGTTTTCCTGCCTCTCCCTCACTCACTCACCTCCAACTCCCTCCCTCTCTCCTGTCGCCTCTGTCGCAGAGGGAGGGGACACTCCACCCCACCCCCGGGGCCTGCCCTGCCTCTCCCTCAATCACTCACCTCCAACTCCCTCCCTCTCTCCTGTCGCCTCTGTCGTAGAGGGAGGGGACACTCCACCCCACCCCCGGGGCCTGCCCTGACTCTCCCTCAACGGCCACCACTCACTCACTCACCTCCAACTTTCTCCTGTCACCTCTGTCACAGAGGGAAGGGACACTCCACCCCTGGGGACACTCCACCCCCAACCTCGGGGCCTGGCCTGCCTCTCCCTCAACGGCCGCCCCTCAGTCACTCACTCACTCACCTCCAACTCCCTCCCTCTCTCGTCGTCTCTGTCGCGAATGGAGGGGACACTCCACCCCCTCCCCTCGGAGCCCACTCTGCCCCTCCCTCAACGGCAGACCCTCAGTCACTCACTCACTCACCTCCAACTCCCACACTGTCTCGTCGCCTTTGTCGCGGTGGGAAGGGACACTCCACCCCCACCCCCGGGGCCTACCCTGCCTCTCCTCAACGGCCACCCCTCAGTCACTCACTCACCTCCAACTCTTCTGTCGCGGAGGGAGGGGACACTCCACCCCCGGGGACACTCCACCCCCACCCACGGGGCCTGCCCTGCGTCTTTCTCTGGCCTCCTCGCCCTGACCTCTCCTGAGGGCTGGAAAGAAGGCACACGCCTTGGAAGTGGGCGCTTCCTCTTTAAACATGCAAATGAGCCCCGGGCGGGCGGGAGCGAGGGAGGGAGGTCCCTTCCCCCTGAGCGGCAGCCAATCAGCGCTTCCCCGGGCGGCCAATCGGGAGCGCGCCCGCTCCGCAGAGGCCCCGCCTCCTTGCTTCCCAGAGGCCTGCCTTGGCTGGAAGAAGGAGGGCCTTGTTGACACCGCTCAGGTCGGCGCCCTTTGATGGAAGAAGCGGGAGCGACGGGGGCCTGATTCTGAGGCGAGAGGAGGGCGTTGCAGGTGAGGGAGTGAGGGGCGGCCGTTGAGGGAGAGGCAGGGGAGGGCAGGCCCAGGGGGTGGGGGTGGAGTGGCCCCTTCTTCCCACCGCGGCCGACTCTGAGGGAAAAGCACAACGGGTGGAGTGGCCCCGGGGGTGGGGGTGGAGTGGCCCCTTCCTCCGCAGCGGAGTCTGAGGGAGAACGAGCAGGCCCAAATAGAAGTTCCTGCCAGGGAGTGGCGGCCGTTGAGGGAGAGGCAGGGGAGGGCAGGCCCCGGGGGTGGGGGTGGAGTGGCCCTGGGGGTGGGGGTGGAGTGGCCCCACCCTCCCACCACGGCGGAGTCTGAGGGAGAAACGACCAGGCCCAAATACGGGGTTCTTTACAGGAGTGAGTGAGTGAGTGGTGGTGTTGAGTGGTGGCAGTTGAGGTAGAGGCAGGGGTGGGGCGGGCCCGGGGGGTGGGGGTGGAGTGGCCCCACCCTCCCTCCACGGCGGAGTCTGAGGGAGAACGACCAGGCCCAAATAGGGGTTCCTTAAAGGGAGTGAATGAGTGAGTGGTGGCCGTTGAGGGAGAGGCAGGGGAGGGCAGGCCCAGGGGTGGGGTGGAGTGGCCCCGGGGGTGGGGGTGGAGTGGCCCCACCCTCCCTCCACGGCGGAGTCTGAGGGAGAACGACCAGGCCCAAATAGGGGTTCCTGCCAGGGAGTGGCGGCCGTTGAGGGAGAGGCAGGGGAGGGCAGGCCCGGGGGGGGGGGGTGGAGTGGCCCCACCCTCCCTCCACGGCGGAGTCTGAGGGAGAACGACCAGGCCCAAATAGGGGTTCTTTACAGGGAGTGAGTGAGTGAGTGAGTGGCGGCCGTTGAGGGAGTGGCAGGGGAGGGCAAGCCCAGGGGGTGGGGGTGGAGTGGCCCCGGGGGTGGGGGTGGAGTGGCCCCACCCTCCCTCCACGGCGGAGTCTGAGGGAGAACGACCAGGCCCAAATAGGGGTTCCTTAAAGGGAGTGAATGAGTGAGTGGTGGCCGTTGAGGGAGAGGCAGGGGAGGGCAAGCCCAGGGGGTGGGGGTGGAGTGGCCCCGGGGGTGGGGGTGGAGTGGCCCCACCCTCCCTCCACGGCGGAGTCTGAGGGAGAACGACCAGGCCCAAATAGAAGTTCCTGCCAGGGAGTGGCGGCCGTTGAGGGAGAGGCAGGGGAGGGCAGGCCCCGGGGGTGGGGGTGGAGTGGCCCCACCCTCCCTCCGCGGCGGAGTCTGAGGGAGAACGACCAGGCCCAAATAGGGGTTCTTTACAGGGAGTGAGTGAGTGAGTGGCGGCCGTTGAGGGAGAGGCAGGGGAGGGCAGGCCCAGGGGGTGGGGGTGGAGTGGCCCCGGGGGTGGGGGTGGAGTGGCCCCACCCTCCCTCCACGGCGGAGTCTGAGGGAGAACGACCAGGCACAAATAGGGGTTCCTTAAAGGGAGTGAGTGAGTGAGTGGTGGCCGTTGAGGGAGAGGCAGGGGAGGGCAGGCCCAGGGGGTGGGGGTGGAGTGGCCCCACCCTCCCTCCACGGCGGAGTCTGAGGGAGAACGACCAGGCACAAATAGGAGTTCCTTACAGGGAGTGAGTGAGTGAGTGGTGGCCGTTGAGGGAGAGGCAGGGGAGGGCAGGCCCAGGGGGTGGGGGTGGAGTGGCCCCGGGGGTGGGGGTGGAGTGGCCCCACCCTCCCTCCACGGCGGAGTCTGAGGGAGAACGACCAGGCACAAATAGGAGTTCCTTACAGGGAGTGAGTGAGTGAGTGGTGGCCGTTGGGGGAGGGCAGGCAGGGGGAGGGGTGGGCCCAGGGGGTGGGGTGGAGTGGCCCACCCTGGGGGTGGAGTGGTGGCCCCAGTCTGAGGGAGGAGTCTGAGGGAAATAGGGGTTCTTTACAGGGGTGAGTGAGTGAGTGAGTGGCCGTTGAGGGAGAGGCAGGGGAGGGCAGGCCCAGGGGTGGGGGGTGGAGTGGCGGGGTGGGGTGGAGTGGCGGCGGAGTCTGAGGAGAAAGGGCAGGGGTTCTTTACAGGGCCCAGGGGTGGGGTGGAGTGGCCCGGGCAGGTGAGGGAGAGGCAGGGGAGGGCAGGCCCGGGGGGGGGGGGTGGAGTGGCCCCACCCTCCCTCCACGGCGGAGTCTGAGGGAGAACGACCAGGCCCAAATAGGGGTTCTTTACAGGGAGTGAGTGAGTGAGTGAGTGAGTGGTGGCCGTTGAGGAGAGGCAGGGAGGGCAGGCCCAGGGGGTGGGGGGGGAGGCCCCGGGGTGGGGTGGAGTGGCCCCACCCTCCCTCCACGGCGGAGTCTGAGGGAGAGGGGACCAGGCCCAAATAGGGTTCCTGGCAGGGAGTGTGGTGAGTGAGTGAGGGAGAGTGGGAGGGACAGGGGGGAGAGGCTGAGTGGCGGGGGAGGCAGGGGAGGAGGGGCCCAGGGGTGGGGGTGGTGGGCCCCACCCTCCCTCCGCGGCGGAGTCTGAGGGAGAAGGACCAGGCCCAAATAGGAGTTCCTGACAGGGAGTGAGTGAGTGAGTGAGTGGCGGCGTTGAGGGAGAGGCAGGGGAGGGCAGGCCCAGGGGGGGGGGTGGGGGGTGGGGGTGGAGTGGCCCCTCCCTCCTCCGTGGCAGAGTCTGAGGGAGAAGGACCAGGCCCAAATAGGAGTTCCTGACAGGGAGTGAGTGAGTACTAAGAAGTGGAAGGCAGGTAGTTGTAGGTCACTATAAGTACATTCTCTGGCAAACAAAGTCCCAAAAATCATAAGTCAATGGCACAGCAATAATGTTTTCTTCATGGGACAGTCAGAGAGAAAAAAAAGGGGTCAACGGTCTGAGAAAGGCCCCGCCGTTTCGCCTGTATTTAGGCTTCTTCAGAACCCAAGTATGAGTAAACAAATAGAGTGACCATTCCACTGATCCGGGTATCCTAGTGTCAGGCCCGGTAGGCCTGTAAATAAGGCACACTCACTCAAGTAGTTAACAAGAGGATTTGAGCTTTATTTAGCCTTACTCCAGGCAGAGCAGTTAAATAAACGGCTTGGCCTTGGCTGCCATGGCGACAGGGAGCCAGCAGAGGGGGATGGGCCTGAGTCTGAGAGGAGGGAGGGAGTTTACCAGAAGGGTTTTTCTCAGCGTTTTGGCGGGAAAGCTCAGATTCCTCTTTGCTCTGCCTGGAGTAAGGCTGAATAAAGCTCAATTCCTCTTGTTAACTACTTGAGTGAGTGTGCCATTATTTACAGGCCTACCAGGCCTGACATAAAGAGGAATCTCAACAACATTGGGTTTATCCCAGTCTCAGTGCTGGTGAGAACCCAACCCGACTATGGAGAAGGTCTGTGCTTCCAAGGCGGAGAGGCACGACCTCCCTCTCAGAGGAGAGGGGTTTTGGCCGCGAAGAAGCAAGCGGCGACAGAGGCCTGCGAAGCCAAAGGCCCCCCCCCGGGAGGATGGAGTCGGTGTTCCCCACGGCCTCAGGATTGAAACCGTGGGTGTCTGGGTGGAACCAGAGGGAGATCGGAGCCTGAGTCATGCAGATTGGCGCACCCACAGGAAGGTGGATGTAGCCGAGGCTAGGCGGCAAGCTTTTGAAAACCTCCAGAGGCGGTTCCCGGATTTGGTGCGGCGGATGCAGGCGGAAGAATGGGACACTGACTCGATCCCTGAGGAGGAAGGCTGCGAGGATGAGCCTGCCACCACAGGCTACGTGCTGGGAATTCCCTATGTGGTCGAAGAGGGCCCCCCTCCTCGGGCCCCGAATTGTGCCATGCTGTGTGAGTTTCTGGGCGATGACGATGGCACGGAAGAGTCCTTCATTCCTCCTGTCCCCTGTGAGCAATCCGCAGCTTGGTTGGAGCCAACAACCCTGAGGAGGAATAAAAGTTCTACCCCTTCCCCGGAGCCGACGCGTAAGCTCAAGCGCTGGTGGGGCAGGAGGGGAAGGAAAAGGCGAGTGCAGCCTTCAGAGGCGCTGAAGGGCAGTTTGCCTGACCCCATCCTGTGTGGCGACCTGAGCGAGGAGGAGGATGACGGCCCCGTGCGAGGAGACCCCCTCGAAGCAATCCCAGCCACCTACGGCTGCGATGTGTGTAGGTTGGGGACGGCGCATCCATGGGCAGTGATGTTCGGGCCACCTGGAGCATGGCCCCGGGTGTGAGAGACGCACGGCTCCCGGGAGGAGAGGCGAAGATGGACCCTGGAACGGCTGAGACAGAAGATGGAGTGGAGAGTGAAAGCGCCTCCAACTGTGCTGACTCAAGGCCAGATCCAGTGATGGAGCTCTTGAAGGGCAAAGAGCTGGAGGAAGGAATTCAAACAGCATTGGAAGGGAGAGTGCAACTTTCCCTGAGAAACAGGTTTCCGTGGTAATGGAAATTCCAGCAGCAAAGGGGTCGAGCCAGTCGCAACCCCTGGCTGGGGATGACGCAAAGAAAGGTGAAGAATGTTTAGGCCTGCCTGCGGCTGCTGAGAGTACAAGGAAGCGAGGGATATTCCTGTTTGCGCGAAGCTGCGGAGGACAGAGACCCAGGCTCTGTATGCAGTCGTGAGAAGGAGCCCCAGCCGTTTGGAGCAATAGCGCAGAGTGAACTGGCCACCCCACTTTCACCCTGCTTCCCTCTTGGGGACACAGGAGAGATCCAAGCCTCGGCTGCCTGTGTTTTGGGGGATTTGGGAAGGGCGATTGTCTGGAGTGTCATTCTTTGGTCCTGAGTCCCAGCTGTGCTGCGGAGCAAGGGAGTGCAGCTGAATCCTTGCCTGGGGATGAATCGGATGAGCTGGCTACCGGTGAGCAGAAACGGGGCTAGAGGCTGAGAGTAAGGTGCCACAGCAGCACAAAGGTGACGGAGGTTCCTGCAGCAGCGGTGAGGCGTGCGCGAAGAATCCCAGCTGCCTGAGGCCTTCCCAGCTGGCAGAGAGGGGGACCCTTTTGTGGAGCTTCACAGCGAAGGAAGCGGTGAGGGTGCCCTGCCAAGCAGTGTAGCTGTGAGTGAGAATCCCCAGCGAGAGATGGCTGGGGTGAGCAAAGCCGAGCCTGAGCCCCTCTGCAACGAGGTGGCCATCCAAACGGAAGCAACTGAGGCGGAGAAGGTTTTGCCCAAGCAAAAGGAGTCTGCCCACGTGTTGCCTGACGCTGAGGAGGGAGAGCATGAGAGTGTGGCCAGACCCTTGCCAGATGAGAGGTCAGTTGAGTTGGCCGGTGAAACGAAGGAAAGCCAACTGCCTGATGTCTCCAAGGAAGAACCTGTTGCGATTGGGGAGGTTGCAGGAGGTCCTGGTGTGGAGCAGAGAGATGTTGCAGCGCCAGCCCAGGTCGTCCCCAAGGTAGAGCCTGTTGCGGTTGGGGAGGTTGCAGAAGGTCCTGGTGCGCAGCAGAGAGATGTCGCAGCACCAGCCCGAGTCATGAGTTCGAGTGAGTTCGAGTTCCAGTTGCAGCTTTGGCTGACCGATGCTGTGTTTTGGCTTGGAGCCGCCTGGGAGTGGGCTTCCTTTGACCAACAACTGCAGTTGGGGGAGGGGGTCCCACTGCAACGAACAGCTCAGTTGAGCGATGGGGATCCTCCCATGTTCGGGGGGGAAGTTTGGCCTGTGGGTGCACACTCCGTTGGATGGGGCAAGGCCGCTTTGTGGGTGGCCCTCTAATAAACCTTTACATGTGGTCGGCATAACATGAGAGAACCCAGGGGTTCATATGGGATGGTCTAAGAGGGTTATTGGAACTAGGACTGGATCAGCGTTTACTGCTTTGAATTGGGTTTCCCTGTATGGTTGACAGATGACTTGATCTTTTTGCAAGTGTGTATTATGTGTACCAATTTGAGGGGTTTGTTAATGCTTTGCAACTGATTTACATTGTTATATAATTCCTCAATGCTCTGCAATGTAGTGTGATGTTGGGTGTCAGTTAGTTTTAATAGTTAAAATGTATGCCAGTTATGAGATCAAGTATATTGTGTGTGTTATAATGTTAAATTCAATGCTATGTTATATAATAGTCTTGGTGGGGCGCCATTCCGAATGGGGGCGTAATGTAAGGCCTCAGCCAGAGCAGTAAATTAAACGCCTTGGCCTTGGCTGCCATGGCGACAGGGAGCCAGCAGAGGGGATGGGCCTGAGTCTGAGAGGAGGGAGGAGTTTACCAGAAGGGTTTTCTCAGCGTTTTGGCGGGAAGCTCAGATTCCTCTTTGCTCTGCCTGGAGTAAGGCTGAATAAAGCTCAATTCCTCTTGTTAACTACTTGAGTGAGTGTGCCATTATTTACAGGCCTACCAGGCCTGACACCTAGGATATACAATAATACATACTTTAAGTGACTAGTACATTTCTAGGTAAATAACACAGAACAAAAGTAAAAGAACCCGCCAAGTACATGCCCAACAGTACATTAAATGAACATCAAATACATACCAATATTACAAATGCATATATATAGTCATCATCCTGGAATGGGTGGACGCAGCCACCGGTGCAACCAGAAGGCCGGACAAAGGGCTGAGGAGGAGGGCCGGTTTAAATGCAGAGTAAAGGTTAATTGTGTGGTGTTAACTACAAAGAGTTACATCAGAACCTCATTAAGGTTTAATTGGTCGTTAAGACCTAAAGGCAACTCAGAACAAAGGGAATTTATCCAGGCACATTCTCGCCCAGGACCAGTTGCAAAACAACACACTATACCAGGGCTGTGCAACTGGCGGCCCGCGGGCCGTATACGGCCCCCCAACCCCTTCCCCACGGCCCCCTACCCTCCTACAAGATACCTGCTTTTTAAGATTTAAAAAACAATTTAAAAAATTTTTTTTGGAATATTTTTTTTGAATATTTTTTTCCGAATATTTTTTATTTATTTTTCCCGCCGGGGGGTGGGGGGGGGCAGGGAGGAGGAGCAGGCTCCCTTCCTCCTCCTCCTACTTCCCTCCCTCCCCCTCTCTCCCTCCCTCCTCCCTCTCTCTCTCTTTCCCCTTTCATTCCTTCCCTTTTCCACCACCTGAAAGAAAGAGGGAAGGAGAGAGTGCACCAAGCGAGAGGGGGCGTGGCCAGAGCGAAAAAGGGGCGGGGCCGAGTTTGGCGCGGGGGGGGGATGCTCATCCATTCCCTTTCCGGCTTCCTCCTCTTCTGAGGATTCCTGCCAAGTTTGGTCCTGATCCATCATTATTTGAGTCCACAGTGCTCTCTGGATAGAGGAGAACTACAACTCCCAAACTCAAGGTTCAGTACTTTCTGTTGCTCTCATGAGAGTTCAGTCTGCCAAGTTTGATTCAACATAGCTGAGGAATGCTTTGATTGTGTTTCCCCTTATGGCAGAAGGAGGTAGGACTGGATGGCCCTTGAGGTCTCCTATTCTAGGAACCCATTGTATTATTATTATTATTATTATCATCATTAGAGGCTGAATGGCCATCTGTGAGGAATGCTTTGATTGTGTTTTCCCCTTATGGCAGAAGGAGATTGGACTGGATGGCCCTTGGAGGTCTCCTACTCCAGGAATCTGTTGTTGTTGTTGTTATTATTATTATTAGCAGAGGCAGAATGAATATTATGCCTTATCATTCAGGGTTATAGGCCTGTGTGGAAGGGCCTTGGCTTCTTATTTGACTTCCTTTCACACATCTGAATAAAATCCCATGTTATTTGCTTTAAACCAGATTATATGAGTGTGGACTCCGATAATCCAGTTCAAAGCAGGTATTCTGGGCTATATGGCTGTGGAAGGGCCCTGAGTCCACACTGCAATATAATCCAGTTCAAAGCAGGTTTTGTGGGGTTTCCTGCCTGGATATTCTGCGTTATATGGCTGTGTGAAGGGCCCTGAGTCCACATTGCAATATAATCCAGTTCAAAGCAGGTTTTGTGGGGTTTCCTGCCTGGATATTCTGCGTTATATGGCTGTGTGAAGGGCCCTGAGTCCACACTGCAATATAATCCAGTTCAAAGCAGGTTTTGTGGGGTTTCCTGCCTGGATATTCTGCATTATATGGCTGTGTGAAGGGCCCTGAGTCCACATTGCAATATAATCCAGTTCAAAGCAGGTTATGTGGGTTTCCTGCCTGGATATTCTGCGTTATATGGCTGTGTGAAGGGCCCTGAGTCCACACTGCAATATAATCCAGTTCAAAGCAGGTTTTGTGGGGTTTCCTGCCTGGATATTCTGCGTTATATGGCTGTGTGAAGGGCCCTGAGTCCACACTGCAATATAATCCAGTTCAAAGCAGGTTTTGTGGGGTTTCCTGCCTGGATATTCTGCGTTATAAGGCTGTGTGAAGGGCCCTGAGTCCACAATGCAATATAATCCAGTTCAAAGCAGGTTTTGTGGGGTTTCCTGCCTGGATATTCTGCGTTATATGGCTGTGTGAAGGGCCCTGAGTCCACACTGCAATATAATCCAGTTCAAAGCTGGTTTTGTGGGGTTTCCTGCCTGGATATTCTGTGTTATATGGCTGTGTGAAGGGCCCTGAGTCCACACTGCAATATAATCCAGTTCAAAGCAGGGACTGGGACTTGAGACTGGGATTTTGGTGTTCATCTCTATCTCCAAGTCAAAGCCCAGGTGTCCTCCACAGACACCTCCAAGGCGGGGAGGGGGCGGAGCCGGGGGCGGAGGCAGACCCTTCGGCCCCCCCAGGTCATCAGTAACCGGAATTCCGGCCACAGGTCCGGTAGAAGTTGGACAGCCCTGCACTATACCTTGCACTCACTGCTCCATATGCAAGCACATATCGACTCAAACCACGATTACTGACTTGTGCAACAAGCATACTTTCACTCTCCGCTCAGGGTCCTCCTGTCATTCAAAAAATGTCGTGTATTGTCTAATCTGTGCGTGCTCTAGGTACTATATAGGTGAATCTGGACGTGAATTAAGAGTGAGGGTCCAAGAACACTGCTCGAGATTCAGGACGCGGAATGAATCCTCAGCCCTATACAGCCACTTCAAAAACTCACACCACTTTGAGGATTTTAAGGTGGCGGTTTTAGAGCGCATTATCCCTTTACCACATCAAGATGTTAAACTTCTATTACCCAGACGAGAATGTGCCTTCTGGTTGCACCGGTGGCTGCGTCCACCCATTCCAGGATGATGACTATATATATGCATTTGTAATATTGGTATGTATTTGATATTCATTTAATGTACTGTTGGGCATGTACTTGGCGGGTTCTTTTACTTTTGTTCTGTGTTATTTACCTAGAAATGTACTAGTCACTTAAAGTATGTATTATTGTATATCCTAGGATACCCGGATCAGTGGAATGGTCACTCTATTTGTTTACTCATACTTGGGTTCTGAAGAAGCCTAAATACAGGCGAAACGGCGGGGCCTTTCTCAGACCGTTGACCCCTTTTTTTTCTCTCTGACTGTCCCATGAAGAAAACATTATTGCTGTGCCATTGACTTATGATTTTTGGGACTTTGTTTGCCAGAGAATGTACTTATAGTGACCTACAACTACCTGCATTCCACTTCTTACTTGACTTTTGGATGAATATTTACTTTATTATATGAAGATTATATGAAGATTAAAACCATTGAAATATACCCTTTACACCCGTCTCTTTCGACTCCTTGAGGGAGTGAGTGAGTGACTGAGTGGCGGCTGTTGAGGGAGAGGCAGGGGAGGGCAGGCCCCGGGGGTGGGGGTGGAGTGGCCCTGGGGGTGGGGGTGGAGTGGCCCCCCCTCCCTCCGTGGTGGAGTCTGAGGGAGAACGACCAGGCCCAAATAGGAGTTCCTACCAGGGAGGGAGAGAGTGAGTGGCGGCCGTTGAGGGAGAGGCAGGGGAGGGCAGGCCCCGGGGGTGGGGGTGGGGTGGCCCTGGGGGTGGGGTGGAGTGGCCCCTCCCTCCGCGACGGAGTCTGAGGGAGAACGACCAGGCCCACATAGGGGTTCCTGACAGTGAATGAGTGGCGGCCGGTGAAGGAGAGGCAGGGGAGGGCAGGCCCCGGGGGTGGGGATAGAGTGGCCCCTCCCTCCGCGGCGGAGTCTGAGGGAGAAGGACCAGGCCCAAATAGGAATTCTTTCCTTTCTTTCCTTTCTTTCCTTCGTTCCTTCGCTACCTCTTTCAGTCCTTTCCCCTTTAGGGATGCCTTGCTCCAGGCTGTGTTTTTTATTTTGTTTTTATGGTGCCTGATTCTATATCTGTGGAGTAACGTCCAGGGTGGGAGAGAGAACCCTTGTCTGCTTGAAGCAAGTGGGAATGTTGACAGCCCCTGGGCCACCTTGATTAAGCACCCAACGGCCTTGCAGCTTCAAGGTCTGGCTGCTTACTGCCTGTTTTTATATCTGTGGTCTAATGAGAGCTGTTCAGCAGTGGAACTCTCTGCCTAAGATTATAATTATTATTAAAGAAATTCAATTGATATTATGTAGAATGTAGTTCAGCCTTTAGGTGCGGCCCTCCAGCACATTTTTTGGTTCTCATGTGGCCCCTTGGAAAAAATCATTGCCCACCCCTGTTCTATATCTCGGCAGTTGAGTGTCCATCACTAGCACCCCATTGCCACTCAAATTCCCTTTTACTCCGTTGGGTCGTGATGAGTCCCTAGTATCGTTTCTTCCCATTGGACACTATTTGCAAAATGTCCTTAGACGCACTTTAATCCCCTGTTGGGTTGTCTGCTCCACATGACTTTCTAAAAACCCTCCTGGGTCGCACATTTTACCTCTGTTCGCACCCAGTCTTATTTATTTTAAAACTAGCTGAGGACCCGGCGGTGCCCGGGTGATTTGAGGAAGGCATTGTGGGCCAAGGTTGGTTCCTGTTAGATGTTTATGTGGCTTGCAGTGGTCTCAGGAACTTAGTGAAGGTACTGCGAGTCCCATTGGCCATGGCCCACCCCCCTCCAAACAGCACCAGGATGTAGAGTGGGTCATGGGGGCTGTGTGTGTCACATTTGGTCTTGATTATTCGCTGGGAGAGGGTTGCAGCGGTCTCTGGAAGTGAGGGAAGGTACTGGAAGTCCCATCATCCATGGTCCCCCGTTCTCCAAACTGCACCGTGTGCCAAGTGTGGTCTTGATCAGTCATTGGATGAGGGTCGCAGCAGTCTCAGAAAGTGAGTGAAGGTACTTCAACTCCCATCATCCGTGGTCCATCCCACTCAAAACTGCACCAGGATGTAGAGTGGGGCATGGGTACTCTGTGTGCCAAGTTTGGGCCTGGTCTGTGATTTGTAAGGGCTGCAATGTTCTGTGGGGAATGAATTGGGTGAAGGTACTGCAAATCCCATCATTGTGAGCCAGCCTGCCGTAAACTGCAGCAGATTTGTAAAGTGGGCCATTGGGCCTCTGTGTGCCAAGTTGTGTCCTGATTCGTCATTGGTGTGGGCCACAGTGCTCTAAGGAAGTGAATTGAAGTACTGCAAGTCCCATCATCCATGGTCCATCCTCCCTCAAACTGCACCAGGATGTAGGGTGCACCTTGGGGGGTCTGTGTGCCAAGTTTGGTCTTGTTCTGTCATTGTTGGGGGCCTAGTCAGGAAAATCAAGTTGAGAAAGCCTAACAATATCCTATAATAATAATAATAATAATAATAATAATAATACTTTATTACTTGTGAGTCGCCCTCCACCAATGGTGCTCCGGGCGACTTACATCCTTTAAAAACACAGATACATCAATTAAAACAGCAGATATGAGCCGTAAAAGGCTCTGCCATCCATCCAGTTCAGTCCCCGAAAGCCTGGCGGAAGAGCCAGGTTTTCAGGCCAGCCAGAAATCTGGCCGGGGCCAGTGTGGCCCTGAGCGCAGGCGGGAGCGAGTTCCAGATCGTAGGCCTACTCAGGAAAATCAAGTTAAGGAAGCCTTGCTGTCAATTTTGGGCCTGGTCTGTGATTTATAGGGGCTACAGTGTTGTTTGGGAAGTGAATGAGGTGAAGGTACTGCAAATCCCATCATTCGTGGCCCTTCCTGCTCTAAACCACACCAGGTTGTGAAGTGGGCCATTGGGCCCCTGTTTGCCAATGTTGGTTCTGATCCGTCATTGCTGTGGACCTCAGTGGCTGACTGCCTGAGGCCTTTCCTTTTCCCTCTGAGTCACGTTAGAATGTTGGAATGTGGTTGGCCAATCGGAGTCCTTTATGCAAATTCCATTTTAGTGGCAACCAATCCCCTCTGTCTGGGGCCGTAGAATGTTGGAGTTCTGAGGCTGGCCAATCAGAGCCCTTTATGCGAAAAATCCCAGAGTTGCAGCCAATCGAAACGCTGGCACATATTCCTCCCATCGCACCACCCACCGCCCGCAAACACTGACTTTTATTATATACATAGATTTTAATAATCTCCATCTGGCCCAGCCGTAATGTTTTTAAACTGTGTTGTTGTTTATTGTTTATCGTAAGTTATAATGATTGTATTATTTGCTGTTGTGTTATTTTGCTATGTGTTGTTGGGCGTGGCCTCATGTAAGCCGCCCCAAGTCCCTTCTGGGAGATGGGCCGGCAGCTCACTGATTTCTCAGCTGACTGATTTCTCAGAGAAAGCCCTCTGTCTAGTTGGTGACAGGTGAATGGGTCATAAGGAAGGAATCTGCAGGAGGTTGTGATCCTCAGATCAAAGAGATCTCTGGGGAACGTATGGGAGTAGACGGTCCCTCAAGTACACCGGCCCCAGACCATGCAAGGCCTTAAAGGTCAAGACCAACACTTTGAAGATGATCCAGCGCTCAATTGGCAACCAGTGCAGTCGCTGCAGAGTTGGAGTGATGTGAGCCCTGGCCGGTACTCCAGCCAGGAGTCTCGCTGCCGCGTTCTGCACCAGTTTAAGCCTCCGGATGACCGACAAAGGAAGACCAATGTAAACGGTGTTACAGTAGTCTAGCCTCGAGATGACCGTCGCCTGGATCACCGTGGCCAGGTGTGATGAGGTGGTTATTTATGTGTTGGTACATGTGCTGTATGTTAACCACATGTTTGTATATGTGTTTGAAAGGGACAGTCTTTGAAGGCTGCAGAGAGTGGGCAGTGGAATGTTGGCAGCAGCAAGCCTCGGGCAGAAGCTGTTGCCATGGCAACTAGAGGCCACTCTAACTTTAGAATGTTCAGTTTAAAAATGACAGTTGGGATTTGGCAGTTGCTGAAGCTGCAAGCTGTCGGTTAGAGCTGCAGGTGTGCAGTTCAGTTCTGTGTGTGGGTTGAGGGAAACCCAAGTGTGGGACAAGTTTAGTCCTAGTTAGGGTTGAGAGTAACCCGGTAGTAAGCAGTTAAGTAATAGAACTGCTGGTAACTGTGTAACAGTGTCAGGGGAAGTTAAACCCCAGTGTTACATTGTTTGGAACTACAAGTGTGTACCTCTTTGGATGTGTAACTATTAACTAAGCATTTGTACCCATTTGTGTACAATAAACTGTTTAGGTTCTGCTTTAAAACTTTCTCCGTGACTTCATTCAAATTGCAAGTCTCCTCACCACTCTTAACAAGTCAAGGGTCAAGCCTAAATTTATTTATTTATTTATTAGTTCAATTTAGTGTACCGCTCTCTCTGGAGCCCAGAGCGGTTTACAGAGTTAAAATAGCAGATAAAACACATAAAAACACAATAAAACAATTTAAAACCCACCAATTCAACCTTATTCCCAGCAAAACTGCAATAAGACAGCAGGAATGCGGTGACAGTGGGACAATAGAGTGCTGATGATGACAGGCACTGGTTATGGGCCAAATAAATGGTGGCAGCGAAATCTATATATATAAAGGAACAGTCGTCATGTGAAGACTACCTGAAACAGAGAAACCTTACAACGCAGAAACACAAAACTTGCCAACAAAAATAGGCCTCAAGCAAGGTATGTTTGTAGCAAAGAAACTTTCCCCCCCCAAAACCTAAAAGGCCCTCAAAACAACGAGTAAAAATAAAACTACATTTCCCAGCATCCTCCGGGCTGCCAAAGACTCACCATTCTACATTCTGACAACATGATTGGCTGCCAATAAGGGCGGATTTGCATAACTGCTGTACTGGCCAGCCAACATGAACATTCCGACCCATAACAAACTGTCAGCCAGAGCCTCCTCCAACACTTTCAAATCAGAAGCCCATGATGGAGATCAACACCATTCAAGGGGGAGCTCTTCTTCCTTTCCCAAAAGATCTCCAGTGGCTTGGAATTCCACATTAATAAGAGGACCATCCAGCAACAATGGGGTTTGCCAAGGAGGTGCTCCAGCCCCTCTATATGCCGGCTCCAAGGGATGGAGGTCATCACCAAGTACCTTCTGATGCCCAGCGCTGGAAGAGCTCCCTCAGATGGCCTGTCCATGAGGAAAGCCTCATCGGACATCGACCAATGGGTGCAAAAGACACAGAGCAGGACATCTTGAAAAAGAGAGGAGCAGAAAGTAAGCTAGACATGAAGATCTTGAGAAAGGTGGCTCAAAAGGAGACGGAAAGGATTTTAAACAGCCCCCAACAGACACTGGACGCACCTGTGAAGATGGAGATCCCCTTACAGGGCAAGCCCTCCGCATGCTGATCCGTCCTGGACATGGGACAAGTCAAAACCCAAGGACTGCAGGCAAAGAGCTTAGGCTCAAAGCATAACACACCCAATTCACTAACAACAATCCCAACCCTTACATACTCAGACTTTCTCGCATCTCCTAAATAGGGCACAGCAACGTGTGCCGGGCACAGCTAGTTCTTTATATTTGAACAGCGCAAATCCTTGTTACACCGGAAAGATCGACGTTAGCTGTCAGCGGCGTTTTGATTCTCCACATTTGGTGGCAGCGGTGGGATCACCTGCCCTGCCACGGAAAAAAAGTTGGTGTTGACCCGTTCACGTCTCCACACCAGGTTATTCCTGGTTAGGTTAGGCTTCCACCTACCCCCCCAGCCCCATCTACCTCCTTCCTTTCCCCTCCAAGGGTCCCCTCTTCCTCCTTTCAGCCCTCCGTCATCCATGCAGGTCCTAAAGGCCTCCCTGTGGGGTTTCATCCCTGACTGCACAAGTCTCCAGCCCTCAATGAGCAGTTAGCCTAGATAGATTAGAGTGGGGGGCTCCTCCCCCAATTTCCTCAAACATGCCTATATTAAAAAGGGACTTAGAAGGCTGGTGTTGTTTTGCTCATCCCGCATGCCTCTATCGCCTCCCCCTTTGAATACTTCGCAACGTGATCTCTTTAGGGCAGGGGTGGGCAATTATTTTTTCCAAGGGGCCACACGAGAGCCAAAAAATATTATGGAGGGCCGCACCTAAAGGCAGAACTACATTCTAATCTACATTATTTATCTACGGTACTTACTAACTATATAGTACACATTATTAATATTAACATATATCTATCTACTATCTATCTATGTCTATCTATAGATATAATAAAAGTCAGTGTTTGCGGAGGAATATGTGCCAGCGTTCCAAATGGCTCCCAATGCAGGATCATTTGCATAACAGTTTGATTGGCCAGCCTCCCAACATTCCGAAACTCCATAAACTGCTAGGGGGGGGGGGCAGCCTCTACATTCTAACAACATGATTGGTTGCCACTGAGGGACATTTGCATAACTAACCCCCAAAACCCACTCTACGTCCTGGTGCAGTTTAAGGGAGGATGGACCCATGGAAAAGGAAAAGGCCTGAGGCTTTTAGGAATTGTGGGAGTTGAAGTCCAAAACACCAAGTGGCTGAGGGGGAAAGGAAGGGCCCTCTAACTGTTACGAATTGTGGGAGTTGAAGTCCAAAACACCAAGTGGCTGAGGGGGGAAAGGAAAGGGCCTGACTGCTCAAGACCAAACCTGGCACACAGAGCCCCCATGACCCACTCTACGTCCTGGTGCAGTTTTGTGTGAGACGGACCATGGATGATGGGTCTTGCAGTACCTTCACGCACTTCCTGAAAACACTGCGACCCTCATCCAATCACCAAAAGGCCAATGCACACAGAGCCCCCATGACCCCTCATCCTCCAATGGACCATGGATGAATGAAGTACCTCTATTCACTTCCCCAGGCCAATGACTAATCAAGACCAAACTTGGGACACAGAGCCCCCATGCATCCCAGGTGGATGGCCCCAGATGATGGGAGTTGAAGTACCTCTATTCACTTCCTGGACCTTGCAAGACTAATCACGACCAAACCTGGCACACAGTGTGTTGCCAATCTCATCCAATGACTGATCAAGACCAAACTTGAGCCCCCATGACACATTCTATATCCCAGTATGGATGGATGGGAGAATGATGAAGAAGTACCTCCACTCACTTCTCAAGACTGCTGCGACCCTCATCCAATAACTGATCAAGACCAAATTTGCCACACAGAACCCCCATGACCCACTCTACATCCTGGTGCAATTTGGAGGAGAATGGCCCATGGATTATGGGACTTTCACTCACTTTTTAGACCACTGTGAGCCAAAAAAACAACTGATAAGGACCAACTTCAGCACACAATGCCTTTCTCAAATATCCCGGGCAGGGCCGGGTCCGCAAGCTAGTATGAATATAATCAAGAAATATTCATATATTATTTGTATTAATATCATAATTATTATATTATAGTATATATAGACATTATAAAATATTAAAATCATAATATAATATAACATATTATATTATTTATTATATTATATTACAATTATAAAATTATTATACAATAATAATAAAAACCACTTAAATTAAATTCAAGAAGACAAGGTGCGAACCAAGATGAAGGCTGACATCCTGAGGAGAGGAAGGATCCCAAGGTGGAATGGCCCAATGGATCCAGCCCAGAGGATGGCAAAGTGGGCCCAGCCGCCGCCGCAGCAGAGGAGAGCAGAGCAGCAGGCCATCGGAGGCTGCAGGCCTCGGAGGCTGCAGGCCTCCGCCCGCTCTCGCCCCCAGCCGTTCTCCAGCTGATCGCCCTGCAGGGCCAAGAGAAAGGGGTGCCGCCGCCACCATCCCATCGCGGGCTCTGTGGGGCCTGTGTTGGCAGACAGGCCAAAGGAGCGGTGGCTTTGGAGTGCCTGCCATCCCTGGAGGCGATCCTGGCCTGCAGGGGGAGCACTCGGCAATCTGGGGCGGCTCATCGCTGTGGCACCCGGAAGACAATCAAGTCTTCCTAGTCAGGAAAATCAAGTTGAGGAAGCCTAACAATATCCCATGAGCTGAGGCCTAGTCAGGAAAATCAAGTTAAGGAAGCCTAGCTGTCAATTTTGGGCCCGGTCTGTGATTTATAGGGGCTACAGTGTTGTTTGGGAAGTGAATGATGTGAAGGTACTGCAAATACAATCATTTGTGGCCCCTTCCTGCCCTAAACCACACCAGGTTGTGAAGTGGGACATTGGTTCCCTGTTTGCCAAGTTTGGTCCTTTGCTGTGGGCCGCAGTGGCTGACTGCCTGAGGCCTTTCCTTTTCCCTCTGAGTCACTTTAAAATGTTGGAATGGGGTTGGCCAATCGGAGTCCTTTATGCAAATACCATTTCAGTGGCAACCAATCCCCTCTGTCTGGGGCCCTAGAATGTTGGAGTTCTGAGGCTGGCCAATCAGAGCCCTTTATGCAAATAACCCCACAGTTGCAGCCAATCGAAACGCTGGCACATATTCCTCCCGTCGCACCACCGCCCGCAAACACTGACTTTTAATATATAGATAGATAGAATGTATTTTTTTTTGTAAGCCGACCTGAGTCCCCTTCGGGATGGGAATGACATTAAATAAATAGTAAATAAATAAGAAGGGCCCTGGCATGCCCCCCCCCCCCTTCCCCGCTTCCTTCTCTCCCGCCCTCCTCTGGGATTCTGGGCTGGTCAAGCCTGCATGAGATGTGCCAGGACAGACGGAGGAGGAGGCTGGCCGCCTTGTGCTAGGTTTCCCAAGGGAGTCAAGGTCGGAATGTGAAAACAATGCTTGAATTGGAGATCCAGGGGATCCTCTTTTGAGAGAAGGAGTCAGGTCTGTCAACAAAGGCATCTGGCCGGAAGATTGATTGACAGGAGGGCTCCTCCCAAGGCTTCTCAAGGGAAAAGTCAGGGGATTTTGACTATAGATGAGGGCAACCGAGATTGTGTCTTCAATATATTGTATTATAATTGTAATGTAATATTTTATAACAGAATATGATATGTATGTTACATTAAGTTATGATGTCAATATGTTATAATATAATAATTATAATGTAATGTAGTATAAGATAGTTATGATATAATATATTATAACTAGCTTGGGGACTCGGCCCTGCCCGTGTTATTTGAGAAAGGCATTGTTTGCCGAAGTTGGTCCTTATCAGTTGTTTTTTTGGCTCACAGTGGTCTAAAAAAGTGAGTGAAAGTCCCATAATCCATGGGCCATTCTCCTCCAAATTGCACCAGGATGTAGAGTGGGTCATGGGGGTTCTGTGTGGCAAATTTGGTCTTGATCAGTTATTGGATGAGGGTCGCAGCAGTCTTGAGAAGTGAGTGGAGGTACTTCAACTCCCATCATCCATGGGCCATCCACCTCCATACTGTACCAGGATGTAGAATGCGTCATGGGGGCTCTGTATCCCAAGTTTGGTCTTGATCAGTCATTGGATGATATTGGCAACGGTCATGGGGGCACTGTATGCCAGGTTTGGTCTTGATTAGTCATTGGATGAAGGTCGCAGCAGTCTGGGGAAATGAATAGAGGTACTTCAACTCCCATCATCCATGGTCCATTGTCCTTCAAACTGCAGCAGGATGTAGAGTGGGTCATGGGGGCTCTGTGTGCCATGTTTGGCCTTCATTGGTGATTGGATAAGGGTTGCATTGTTTTCAGGAAGTACGTGAAGGTACTGCAAGTCCCATCATCCATGGTCCGTCACACAAAACTGCACCAGGACGTAGAGTGGGTCATGGGGGCTCTGTGTGCCAGGTTTGGTCTTGAGCAGTCAGGCCCTTTCCTTTTCCCCCTCAGCCACTTGGTGTTTTGGACTTCAACTCCCACAATTCCTAAAAGCCTCAGGCCTTTTCCTTTTCCATGGTCCATTCTCCCTTAAACTGCACCAGGATGTAGAGTGGGTTTTGGGGGTTAGTTATGCAAATGTCCCTCAGTGGCAACCAATCATGTTGTTAGAACGTAGAGGCTGCTGCCCCCCCCCCTCTGGCAGCTTAGAGTTTCGGAATGTTGGCAGGCTGCCCAATCAGACCGTTATGCAAATGATCCTGCATTGGGAGCCAATCGAAACGCTGGCACATATTCCTCCGCAAACACTGACTTTTATTAGATGTATAGATAGATAGATAGATAGATAGATAGATAGATAGATATGAGTATGGTATAATCCTCTCCGTTGGCACCCCCTTGTTGTGGGGGAGAGGCTAATGAAGTTGTGAGCCATGCTGGTGGTGGCATAATAGCCACCGGTAGGGCCCCCCATGCCAGAGAGGTCACAACCGAAGGGTCTGACAAAGAGCGTCAACGGTCAGGATGGGCTCTCTAGCCTTTTGGGAACCATCCTAAGAGAAGGAAAACACTGGTTTCAAACCCGGGCAGGTGGTGCTCGTCTAACCCTGGAAGGTCAACCATCTAGAGAAGGAAACTCGAACCAAACCTACGACCTAAGGACCTCGCTGCCGCTGTCCAAGCTTGCTAGGCCCTGGCAGACGAACCTTCGGTTTAGGGTGAGGCCAGTTCTGTGCACGCTGCGCTCCAGCAGAAACATCCTTTGCACAGGCTCGAAGGACACATCCAACCTCCGAATCATCAACGTGCTTGTAGAAAGCGTGGGAGGAGTCCTTCCTGGTTCTGGAACATGCAACATAGAATTGTCCTTCTTTAGGGGTCCCTCTCCAACCTATGATACTATATCTGTGTGTGTCATATCTATATCTATGGCTGGATGGCTCTTTGCCAGGAGGGCTTTGATGATGTTTTCTTGCCCTGGTGAAGGGGGTTGGACTGGATGGCCTTAAGTGTTTCCTGTTGGCCATGGGGGTTCTGTGTGGGAAGTTTGCCCCAATTCTGTCATTGGTGGGGTTCAGAATGATCTTTGATTCTCTCTCTCGGCATTACTTCGCGAACGAAGATTCTTAGGAAGGACTCACCCCATGCTTTTTACAAGTGTGTTGATGACTAAAAAGGCCAATCTGGGATAGGCAAGTCTGGTTGCAGAAAGCACAGCAGAAAGTCTCCTTGGGTGATGTTGCTTCCAAGTTGTGGTTCTTTCTGCGTTGTCAAGACCTGTTCAGCGTGACTTCTCAAAAGAGGCCGCAGCATTGTGGATAGTGCGCCTCCATGCCTCCCGATGTGAGGCCAGGGTGGACCATTGTTGGTGATCAATCTGGCCGAGCCTGAGATGTTGTTTCAGGGAGTCCTTAGATCTCTTTTTGGGGGCGCCTCTCTTGCGCTGACCCGTGGCGAGTTCACCATAGAGTAATATCTTTGGGAGGCGGTGGTTCTCCATCCTAGAGATGTGCCCTGCTCAGCGCAGCTGTGTTCTCACTAGCATGGCCTCAATGCTGGTGATCCCTGCTTGCTCAAGGACAGAAACATTAGTCACATAGTCGGTCCAGTGTATATTTAGGATTGTGTGAAGACAGCGCTGATGAAAGCATTCAAAGAGTCGTAGGTGTTGGCGATAGGTGACCCTGTTGCCGAACTGCAGAATTTAGGGGACCCTTCCCATAGGGGGACTGGGCCCAGGCCACCCCTAAAATGCGAGGATCAAGGCCCAAATCTGGATGATCTTCCCAGAACTACAAATCCCAAAATAACCCAGATCAAATGCTCACCCAGATTGGAAGAATGCCACAAACCGAGAGAAGAGTCTAATTCAGCTGAATAGGATGAAATGCCACGCCAAGGTTCCAAAGGCAAAACATGTCTTTAATGGGTTGTGCACACAAATATATAGAAAACCAGTCATTTACATTGGAATTGAGCTCCTCCCTTGCCTACGTGCGGCTTCCCGTCATTGGTTAGAACCTTGCTTACAGTTGTTTGTCAAAGGAGCCGGCCGGGGCCGGCCAACCAGAAAATTGCGCCTAAATTCAAAATAGGCCAATCAAACCGGGGCTGCATGAGGCAGGAAAGGGATGCAAAGAAACGGCTGGGTGAAGAGGAAGTTACCTTTTGTTTAAATATTGCCAGGGGGTGGGCGAGCGTCCATTTTGGAGCTCCTAGCTCACCTGGTCTTTTGTCAATTTGAATTCTTTAATGGCTTTGTCCTAAGCCAGAGCTTCCTTTGTTTGGGAGTTACTGGCTGAGCGGGAAAAATGGTTCCTCAGTTTAAAGTGATCTATAATTATGATTTATGGCAATTGGCAGTGGGGTTCCGAATCCCACTTGGACCCAATTATGTTCATGAATATGAGATTTGGGAATGCCAGCGCCTATGATCCATCCAGCGGCCAAAGTCTCCGAGGCTGGAAGGACATAGGCAGGTAGACTATCAATGTAAAATTCAGATAGACCTGAGAAGGAATTGATATCTGCCTAAAATATTGTTTGTGCTAGGGGAATTGGCTGGGAGATGATATTGTAATACGGGAGAAGAGACGGTTAGAGCGCGAGTGGCGGAAACTCCGTGACGGAGCCTCAATATCGGCTTATAAGTTATTCAAAGAAACTTATGAGCAAGCTGTCAAGGCAGCCAAAAAAGTATACTTCTCTGCCTTGATAGCGTCTGCTAGCTCACGCCCGGCTCAACTCTTTAAGGTAATTCGATCTCTGACGACGGTCCCTACCGTCCCCAAAAACAGCGATCAGGCCCTTACCGCGGTGTTTTCAGAGCTTTTGCAGACAAGATATTGAGCCTCCGCCGGACCTCCCGGCCACAATTGACACAGTGAGAGAGCTCGAGACTCCGTGGCCCTCCGCCGGGCCCACCATTGACCGGTTTCGGCCACTGGACGAGATGCTGTTGATAAGATAGTGGCTGCGGCTCGCCCCACCACCTGCTCCTCGACCCGTGCCCCTCCTGGCTTGTTAGATCTTGCCTGGAGGGGTTACGTGGCCTCTGTTGAATGTCATAAACAGCTCCCTTGAGCAAGGAGTCTTTCCCGAGTGCTCAAAAGAGGCGGTGGTGGCTCCATTACTGAAGAAACCATCATTGGTCCCTGCGGTTCCCTCCAACTACCGCCCAGTGTCGAATCTTCCATACCTGGGCAAGGTAGTTGAGAGGGCAGTAATGGAGCAGCTGCAGTCCTTCTTAGATGATGCAACATGGCTTGACCCCTTCCAGTCCGGCTTCCGTTCGGGGCATGGGACGGAGACGGTCCTGGTCTCCATCACAGACCAACTCCGCTGCCAGCTCGACCAGCGCGGGTCTGCGCTGCTCGTGTTATTGGACCTCACGGCAGCGTTTGACGATGTCGACCACAATCTTTTGATCCACCGCCTGGCCATGGCCGGAGTGAGGGGACTGTCCTTAAATGGCTGTCCTCCTTCCTCCGCCAGCGGTCTCAGCGTGTGAGGAGGGGCGGGGAGGTCTCCGAGGGCTCCCCATTAGTGTGTGGAGTCCCTCAGGGGGGCCATTCTCTCCCCTCTATTATTTAACATCTACATGCAGCCGCTTGCACAGCTGGTGCGGAGTTATGGGCTGGTCTGCCATCAGTACGCCGATGACACCCAGCTCATTCTGAGGATGGAGGGCAGGCCGGAATCCATCCCCGATAATTTCCAACATTGCCTCGAAGCCGTTACTGGATGGCTGCGAGCCAGTAGGTTGATGGTGAATCCGGCGAAGACGGAGATCTTGTGGCTGGGCGGCCCGGGCGGGTGGGTGCCCGGCTTCCGACCCTGGACGGTGCGGCGCTGCATCCAGCGCCCGTCTGTGAAAGAGCCTGGGTGTCCAGTTGGACTCCCAGCTGACCATGGAGGCCCAGGTCTCCATGGTCAGCAAGGCTGCTTTTTCCACCTCCGCCAGGCAAGGAGGCTGGCCCCCTACCTCTCCCGGAGCGACCTAGCCACGGTGATCCAAGCCACGGTCATCTCAAGGCTAGACTACTGTAACGCCGCTTTACGTTGGCCTGCCTATGTCGTCGATCCGGAAGCTCAAGCTGGTGTAGAACACTGCCGCCCGGCTCCTGTCTGGGGCACCAGCAGGATGCCGTATAACACCAATTTTGCAGGATCTGCACTGGCTGCCTATTGAGCACCGGTCGCCTTCAAAGTGCTGGTTCTTACCTTCAAGGCCATACACGGCCTGGGGCCAGCGTATCTGAGGGACCGTCTCACCCCATATTGCCCAGCGAGATCACTTCGGTCCGAAGAGGCCAACCTGTTGGTAGTACCATCTGTCATCTAACATCGACCCGCCGGAGGGCGTTCTCTATTATAGCTCCCACACTATGGAACGCCCTCCCGGCGAAGCCAGAGCCCTGAGAGATCTGCTGCCATTTAGACAGGCCTGCAAAACTCATTTGTTTAGGCAGGCCTTCGGCGAGTAGGCCTCGTCTATACTCTCTGGGCTGTGATATCTCCTGCTGCTCAATTGTTATATTGCATTTTGCTGTTTAATTGTTTTAACTGTTTTTAACTGTTTTTATGTTTTAACCTGTGAGCGTTGTGCCACTGGCTCTGTGAGTCGCCGAGCCCCCGGAGTCGGCGGCGAAGAAGCCCCTAATAAATAAATAAATAATAAATAAATAAATAAATACGTTAATCTTTGGAACGCTCTGGTTGAGGCGTTATCTTAAATGTTGCAGGAACACATAAGGATACAATATAGACAAGACAGAGCAGAGACCCCCAGCAATCATCCCATGCAGCCCCCTTCCCAGAGAAAACGATCTTCAAAACAATCAGCAAAATGCTGCTTTCCTTCTGGGAGTTACAGTTCCCTTAGATGTCCTTGGAAACTATAGAGTCCTGAGGGGCAGAATTGCTTCTGGAGTGCAATAGAGTGGCAGAGAGTCACAAAGTCCATGTGGCAAGAGGGGGAAAGGCTGGGAATATTCAACTGGGAAGTGTCCTTGGCGAACTGCTTCTCCCAAAGCCCAAAAGATCTGGGTTCCCTATGAGTGCCCCTGCAATCTGGGCAAAACCCCTCCAGAAAACATCGGACACGGCTTATACAGAAAGGGAGTCTCTGTGGGTCCATAATCTATGAGATGTAGCAAGGCTCTCGCTGGAATCAGCTGGGAGAGCAGTCCAGGAATAATCCGGGAAATGTAGCATGAAGAAAGGCAAAATGTGTCATTGTACTGGGGAAACTAGATCTCCTGTAGCATCAGTCCGAGGCCCTCACCCACCCCCCCTGAAGAGATCTCTTCGGGCCAAAATTGCCCCAAAAGCTACAGCTTTTGAGCTTGGATATGCTTCCCCCAGGCCGGAGAAAGGATAGGGAGAGAGGAAGGAGGAAGAGGAAACTATGGGAGAGATGGCAGAGTGTTTGTTTATTGTTTTGTAAGGTGTTTAGATTCGTTTTGGTTAACTTTTTGGAAAGTCTTCCTTGCGGTGGGGAGTGGGGAAGGCGTTTCGGGACCTAGTGGTAGGCCTGGGTGGGATGTGGCCTGGCTGTTGTTGCTTGGAGGCAGGAAGGAGGGGGAAATGTGCATGCTCATAGTTCTAATGTGATCTGCTTATGGGGTTAGAAATGTTATTGCATGTGCTGAGGAGGGCTGGGGAAAGGTGCCCTTTTCTATTGCTTTGTGAGGTATTGCTGAAATGTCTTTTATGTGCTATTTGCTGTGTAAAGGTTGTACAGATGGGGTAATGGGAGGCAATGGTGGCTGGGCTTGTTGGGAGGGACGAGGTTGATGTAGTGGGATATGGCACAGAGGTGGGGCAGAAGGAAAAAAGGTCTGGTGCTGGTGCAACTTAGGCCATGGGCCAAGAGGAATACTGGGGACTCTCTGCAGTTAGATCTCCTGGATTTGGGGCTTCCTGATTCGACCATAACCCATGTTTCAGACCCATAGAGAAGAATAGACAGTACGATAGCTCTGTACACACTGGTTTTGGTGCTTTGCCTCAGGTGCTTGTTGCTCCAGACTCTTTTGTGAAGCCTTCCGATGAAGCAGGTTTGGTACTTTTCCGAGCATAAAAAGTACAGTCAGAGAGTGATGCTACTTGCGCGTCAACTCTGAAAAAGAGGGTTTTGGTGTCTGGAATCAGACAGGCACACGTTATGGAAGACTAACACCCTGATTAAATGCATTTTAATACACTCTGTGCCCAATTTATACCATATAGGCTAGATGAGTGGGAAACAGTGCAGTTTGAGCTATGAAAGTTAATGGGATTCTTAATGCAAATAGAAAACACCATTGCGCATGACAAGGAGTTCGACCTTCTCTGCTGGCAGGAAGCCCGGAACTAATGTTGCAAGTAAAAGAACAGAGAGGCTCAATATTGATAGCTTGCACTGTGAGAAGGAATACCTTATAGATGGCTATTGTTCTCATTTTTAGTGATGACAGAGAAATGATGTAAATGATTTGTGCAGTGTTTATTGGATTAATGAAATGCCATGTAACAACAGTAATCACCAGCCAATTATGATTGTTTTAACCATGAAGAAGGGGTGGGTTTAACTGGATGGACTCCATTACGGGTATAAATGTCTTTGTATGAAATGTGACGGGGTCTTTTGCTGCTGGCAAAACCCACCAGCTGGTGCCAGGACTAAAACCTTGTTGCTTTTCACCCTACTTCACAGTTGTCACGTGTTCTCCCTCATCCTAGCATCCGCACGTTCGGGCAGCTTTGGTAAGGTTAACTTGGTACTTGGAGTTCCATAACTCCCGGTTCTGCTTCACCGAATGCACTCTATGCCTTTGGTAATCTGTTATCTATCTCTTTATCGATCTTGGCGTCTGAAGAGATGATGCTTCCCAGGGAGGTGAACTGCTGGACGGACTTAAGCACAGATGTGCCTATGCTGACAAGGGGATGACAGTGTTCTTCCTGTGGTGCGGGCTAGTGGAGGACTTCTGTTTTCTTCAGGCTGATTTCCAGCCCAAACAACTCTGCAGCTGCTGCAAAGCAAGATGTGAGGCGCTGCAGGGCTGCTTCTGAATGTAGACAAAGGTAGATTGTATATAACAGGAAGGATTCAAAGACAATGTGGGGTAGACCTCAACAGATGATTAAAGTGCTTCTGAGGACATGTGCAGAGATTGCACACAGCAGGGCATTGATTGCTTTATTCAGGGAAGGAAGGCACATTGGAGTGGCCACGTCTTCAGGCTCCTCCTAAAAACTGCCAAAGTTTACTAATATAGGAAAGAACTCCTCCTTCCTGCCTTCCATTCCTTTACCCATACTTGTGTTCAACCCAAGGAAATCAATGTGATGCTCCAATATTGGAGTGATTTCCCTATCTTCCTGCTATCATTCATCCTTTTCTTCCTCCCTTCTTCTCCTCTTTCTAGATTCATTCCCTTTATTTTTAAAGAACCACTGCTTGCCTTTGCTGCTATCCGCGTCTGTGCTTGAGACCCCGATGTCTGCATTCTGTTTCTATTTCTGTTTTCAACATGACCCCAGGAGGGAAAGGGGGAAACTTTGGGAGCAAATAAGGTTCCCTGTCGTGGTCCCTGTGAATACGTACATTTGGTAATTCCCGCGCCTGCGCAGACAGTTCGGAATCTCACCCGGACTCTCTCTCGGAAGTGTGAGAGCACTGCTAAAAAAATGGGTAAATCCCATAAATTCCCATGTCTGAGTCAGTGGCCCAAGGACCATGAGAGGTTACTCTGGCTTTAGTAATTAAAAAAATATACAAGAATTTAATTAAATAGAAATAATAATTTAATTAATCAACAATAAATAAAATAAATAAAATGAACTTAATGTGATCTAAATAGAATAGAAACGTAATTTTTTCACTAGTCAAAGGAATATGAGAACGATTCCTAGCTGTCGCAATGGCGGCGGAGTAAAGGATCTGATGTGGCAGCCCCTCCCACTGGCTATATATATATATATATATATATATATATATATATACTCAAGGGGTGTGGGCGGGGCTACCATTTCCATATGTACGAATTCACAGGTGACCACTTAGGGAACTACGGTTACAGGTAAGCAACCAATAATTTCTGGCTTTCATGATTGACCTTTTGCTTCTTTCTTGACCAGGGGAATGAGGATTCTGTGGAGCCACTTCTTGGGTGCAATAAGGATACCAAGGATATAGGAAGAAGAAATCCTCTCAAGGTGACGATCTTGTTGAATCCTTGACCTCCCTTGCAGACAAGAAAGAAAAAAGGAAGAGTCAAGTATCTGTATTGCCATAAAAACCCTTATCACTGTTGACATGGAGGAGGAAACATTTCAGTCCCTAGAGTGTGGAAAGAGTTTGACTCAGACGTGTCATCTGCAGCAACATGAAAGGACTCAAACCGGGGGGAAACCATACACATGCCAGGAGTGTGGGAAGAGCTTCACTTGGAGTTCACACCTACGTACACATCAAAGGATTCACACTGGGGAGAAACCCTATACATGCCTGGAGTGTGGACGTGGCTTCACTGAGAGTGGAGGTCTACGTTCACACCAGAGGACTCACACTGGGGAGAAACCCTATAAATGCCTCGAGTGTGGACAGAGCTTCACACAAAGTTCAGCTCTACGTTCACATCAAAAAACTCATACTGAGGAGAAATCGTATACATGCTTGGAGTGTGGACGGAGCTTTAGTCGCAGTGGAAATTTACATACACATCAAAGGATTCATGCTGGGGAGAAACCCTATACATGCCTAGAGTGTGGACGGAGCTTCACTGAGAGTGGAAATCTACGTAAACATCAAAGGACTCACACTGGGGATAAACCCTATACATGCGTGCAGTGTGGACAGAATTTCACTTTGAGGGGAGGCCTACGTTCACACCAGAGGACGCACACTGGGGAGAAACCCTATACATGCCTGGAGTGTGGACAGAGCTTCTCTCAGAGTTCAGCTCTACGTTCACATGAAAGGACTCACACTGGGGAGAAACCGTATACTTGCCTGGAGTGTGGACAAAGCTACACTCAGAGTTCACACCTACATCGTCATCAAAGAATTCATACTGGGAAGAAACCCTATACATGCCTGGAGTGTGGACAGAGCTTCACTTGCAGTGGTGGTCTACGCTCACATCAAAGGACTCACACAGGAGAGAAACCCCATAAATGCCTGGAGTGCGGAAGTAGCTTCTCTCATAGTGGAAGTCTACGTTTACATCAAAGGACTCACACTGGGGAGAAACCCTATACATGCCTGGAGTGTGGACAGAGCTTCACTGACAATGGAAATCTACGCAGACATCAAAGGACTCACACAGGAGAGAAACCTTATATATGCCTGGAGTGTGGAATGAACTTCACTCATTCTTCAAGTCTAAGTTCACACCAAAGGACCCACACTGGGGAGAAACCCTATACATGCCTGGAGTGTGGAAAGTGCTTTATTAATACTTCAAGTCTAAGTTCACATCAAAGGACCCACACTGGGGATAAACCCTATAACTGCCTGGAGTGTGGAAAGAGCTTCACTCAGAGTTCAGCTCTACGTTCACATCACAGGACTCACACAGGAGAGAAGCCCTATTCATGCCTGGAGTGCGGAATGAGCTTCTCTCGAATTGGAACTCTACGTTCACATCAAAGGACTCACACAGGAGAGAAACCTTATAAATGCCTGGAGTGTGGACAGAGCTTCACTCATACTTCAGCTCTACGTAAACATCAAAGGACACACACTGGGGAGGAACCCTATACGTGCCTGGAGTGTGGTAAGAGCTACACTTCAAGTTCACACCTGCGTAGACATCATAGAATTCATACTGGAGAGAACAATAGTATCTGACCCACTCTCTAAGACAGTGTTTCCCAACCTGTTTTGAGCCGTGGCACACCTGGTCACTCGGGGCGTGGCCTCCACCAGGGCCCTGCCCCCTTTTGGCCCAAGCCCCTCCCTCTTCCTCCTTTCCCTCCTGGCTGCCTGGCTTCTCGGGGGCGATGGAGGCGCAGCCCAGCAGTGCTGGAGCTCTTCGCGCTGCTGCAGGGGGAGGCCTCGCGGCTGGTGGGCGAGCGGTCCCCGGCCCCTCTCTGCACCCGCCTCTACCTGGCTTCTCGGGGGCGATGGAGGCGCAGACCTGAGTAATCAATACCCGATATCCGGAAAAGCGCTGTGTCCTGGTGTCGCCACACCGTGTTGGATTGCAGCTGCACCAGGACACAGTGCTTTTCCGCATATTGGGTATTGATTACTCAGGTCTGCGCCTCCATCGCCTCCGAGAAGCCAGGCAGCCAGGCAGAGGCGGGCGCAGAGCGCACCAGCCACGAGGCCTCCCCCTGCAGCAGCACAAAGAGCTCCAGCACCGCCGGGCAGCTGCTGATGAGCAGCCGCAGCCTGCCCTGGATGTAATCCAGCATGGCGGCGTTCAGGTCTGAGGGGAGGCAGGCCGAGGCCGGGCCTTCTCTCGCGCCGCGGAGCAAGGCCAGCACCAGGTCTCGCGCGAAGAAGGCGGCGTGGTGGTGGCGGGCCTAGGCATCGAGCAATTGCCGCCCCACCTGCCGCTGGAAGAGGTCGTTCCCTTGCAGGATGAGCCGGGTGCTGAGCTCGAACATGGCCCGGCACTGCGGCTTGCTCAGCGGTGCCTCCGCAGACTCCACTACCCACCGCAAAATCGCGCGCTTAAGACACGGGGAAGAGGGGGTGAATTACATATCTATGTTAGTTCTGTCGGTTGGTGAAGGGACAATGGGACATATAATCCCATATATCCACAGTTAGCAGAGTAAAAACAGCAAAAAGGTGTCTGATGAGTTATTGGTAAAATAGAAGCAAAAAGAACAAAGTTTGTCTTTAGATAAAAAACACAAACTTTTAATAACAAAACATATAGCTTTCAATAAACAAAAAAGCAATACCATGCTCTTCCAAATAGTTCGTGTAGAAATTGAAAAAACAAATCAAATAATGCAGTTCTTCAATATATTCTTCTACACAGTCTTTAGCAACAAGCATCTGTGTTACCATCTCAGCATTGCTGCAGCCCACGAATGCATTTCTTCAGATTACAGCATTTCAGAAATACGGGATGTCATTTACTCCAGGCTTCAGCTTTCAGCTTTCAAGCATTCAAGCATTCAAATGCAATTCTTCAGTCTAAAGTATTCCAGCGTACCAGCATCACAGCAGTATATCAGCCAGGAACCTTCAGTTAGCACAATAGCCAATATAGACATCTAGAATCTGCAAAAGCCTTCTTCAGCATACACACTCACACAGTATGCACACTCCATGATACTCCCAACGTACTTCTCCTCTCCAGCACAGCACAGCACCTGAGCTCAACTGTAACATAGAAGCTTTTATGCAAACACAGCTGCCACACCCTACTTGATTCAAGAAACACTCAGCTGCACCTATTCATTCTTAACACAAAAGCCTTACTCCTAACATAAACTCAGAGAAACAGCTACACATAACTCAAACAATTGTTTTAAATCTTTACAGTCTGACAAGTTCTGAGTTTGATTAACTAGGAGATTTAATAGTGTGTGTGTTTTAAAGCTGGCTATGTGTTTGGAACGCTGTCCAGCATGTGTGGAGTTAACGGATCACAGAAGTTCAAGTGTTCCTAGAGAGGACAGTGCAAATGTTTTCCCGCTTCCTCTGATGAGAGCGGACTTCAATCCTCACAGCGGAATTTGAGAGGCGTGCCTTTACAGATAAAGAGAGACTGCAAATCGCCTTTAGGAAGATGTTCTTGCACCAGTACGGACGTACATGCTGTGTGCTATGTTTGTGTATAGAGTGTAAATAAAGTAATTACTTTATGGCTGCAATCCATCCAACTTGTATCACTACATTGACTATCTAGCCCTCTCATAGTCGTCTAGGCCCGTTCTGTACTTCTGGCCATTGGTCGTTCATGTTTTCATGGAACGCCCATGCTGTGTCCGGAGCTCGGGTCGACGGGCGACTTGTATGTGGCCACCCCGTTTCGCAAAGGCTTTGTCAACACCCGTCCGTGATTTCCAAGGCGCTCAATTTAATCTAAATAGTAAACAGGCAAAAACACAATCGAACTGTATCAAAATCTATAATAAAGTGTACATACATGTATTTATTATTATTATTATTTAATAAATAAATAAATACATACATACG
The DNA here is from genome assembly GCA_030556195.1 of Anolis apletophallus. Lineage (NCBI taxonomy): Eukaryota > Metazoa > Chordata > Lepidosauria > Squamata > Anolidae > Anolis > Anolis apletophallus. Next base: position 791,904 of record JARBWK010000003.1, on the reverse strand, counting down.
TGTACCTCTGGGTGTTCGAATATCAGGATAAGTATCCCAAAGAACCAAGGCATACAAGGGGACATGCGTAGGAACAATAGAGAGTCCACAATATCAAAGTCCGTATCCTCACAAAAGTCCCAATAGGTGGTGGAAGAGTCCGTAAATAGTGTCCATAATGGTAAGGTCCAAGTTCATTGGTTCCGATAGAGTAACACCCAGATGGTAAATAAATTTGTAAATCCAAATAGGGACAAGGTACAGTCCAAAAGGATCGGGAAATGTAGGTTCTCCAATAGGAAAGATTCCAGGACGCAGCGTCTCCTAAAGCGGGATGAGGTTGCATGACACGCCAACGGGGAGAGATTGCTTGGATTTCGGCCACACAAACCGTTTCGCAATATAGCTTTTTCAAGGCGTATTATAAGAAATATCAGCGTCCCATATGACTAAAAAAATAACATTAAATATGCATACATTAGCAAAGCGCCAAACATAGCCCTAAACACATTAAATCTATTATATATACATACCAAATGGAGTTTTCAACCAATAGTAACCCTGCTTCCAGCGAAGTAGGGTGACCCGTAGGTGAATGTTAACAGGATTGAATTAATATTTATAGTATCTACTAGCTTGAGGACCCGGCCCTGCCCGGGTTATTTGAGAAAGGCATTATGAGATGTTTACGTGGCTTGCAGTGGTCCCAGGAAGTTAGTGAAGGTACTTCAAGTCCCATCATCCATGGTCCCTCCTTCAAATGGCACCAGGATGTAGAGTGGGTCATGAGGGCTCTGTTAGGTTTGGTCTTGATCAGTCATTGGATTAGGTTTGCAGCAGGTTTGGGAAGTGAGTGAAGGTACTTCAAGTCCCATCATGCATGGTCTGCCCTCCTCCAAGCTGCACCAGGATGTAAAGTGGGTCATGGAGGCTCTGTGTGCCTAGTTTGTTCTTTTTTGGTAATTTGATGAGGGTCGCAGTGGTCTCAGAAAGTGAGTGAAGGTACTTCAAGTCCTATCATCCGTGGTCCGTCCTACTCAAAACTGCAGCAGGATGTAGAGTGGGTCATGGGTACTCTGTGTGCCAAGTTTGGGCCTGGTCTGTGATTTGTAGGGGCTGTAGTGGTCTGTGGGAAGTGAATCGGGTGAATGAACTGCAAATCCCATCATTTGTGGCCCATCCTGCCCTAAACTGCACCAGGATGTAAAGTGGGTCATGGGGGATTTGTGTGCCAAGTTTGGTTCTGATCCGTCATTGGTGTGGGCCACAGTGCTGTAAGGAAGTGAGTTTAAGTACTGCAAATCCCGTCATCCATGGCCCATCCTCCCCCAAACTGCACCAGGATGTAGAGTGGGTCTTGAGGGTTCTGTGTGCCAAGTTTGGTCTTGTTCTCTCATTGTTTGGGGTCGCAAAGGGGTCACAAAGTGTTTTGGCCTGAAACTCCCACCATGCCTGACTGCCTCAGGCCTTTTCCTTTCCCCCTCTGCCACTTTAGAGGGTCGGAATGTTCGTGTTGGCGACTTCCTCAGGCCTTTGCCTTATCCTCCTCTGCCAGTTTAGAGGGTTGGAATGTTCGTGTTGGCTGGCCAATAGAGGGGTCATGCAAATACTCCCTCACTGGCAACCAATCATGTTGTCAGAATGTAGAGGCCGGGAGCCAATCAGAACGCTGCCACATACATACATACAAACAAACATACAAACATACAAACATTCTGCTTTATTATGTATAGAGATAGAGAAGAGGTAGAGATAACAATAAGGAATTTATGTTCATAGGGTCATTTAACCCACGTGGCCATTCACAGTTTAAAAGAATTATCCATTTATTTTCGGCTCTAGTTAGGAGGGTACTTACATCTGCGTGGGGGTTCGGAAATATTTTCTCCAAGACTCTGACTCTTAAAGAGTCCTCAGTGTGTTTTTTCATCAAGCAGTGGGAATAGAAAGCCGAATCGGTAGATCCTCTATTAATCTTAGAACGATGTTCAATAAATCTTAATTTTAATTCTCCTTTCGTTTGCCCAACATAAACCATGGAACAATCGCAAGATATTCCATAAATTAATAATTTCGAGGAGCGAGTACCGAAGCACCTTATTTGGAATCATTTGTCTCTGGATAGACTATATGTTTGTTTGTCTTGTGTGATGTTTTTGCATATAGAGCAATGTAGACAGGGTATAGATCTGGGTACTAAGGTGTCAGGCCACTCTAACTTCGAAGAAGCACCAGGGCTAAATCCATCTTCTTTATTAAAGGATCAAGAAGCTTAATGCCAGGTAGGCCGTGCCTGGCTTTTATACCCACACCCAGTCTGATGCATGCAACAGCACAGCTAGTGCCACACCCAGTCTGATGAATTAATATGCTCCCCCCAAGGTCAGCCTGCCAGGTGTTTCTCAGAGATAGCCTTGGCTTCCCAGCCTGATCCTGGCAGACATTAAGGTGCTGCTATATGGTCTAGAATTAATATTACTATGCACCAGATAGTTCTTCAGATTATTGGTACGTTTGTAAGCTATCATAGGTCGCTCCTCTAGGCCCTTAATATTAGAAACTCAGGGCCAATATTTGTTAATTATGGTAGCTATGTTTTTAGTGTGGGGTGTAAGGGTTAAGGGCCACACGATTCTAGCAGACTACTCTTCCGGGTTGTAAAAGTAAATTTCTGTTGGTATTATCCACTCTTTGTTTACACGCTCAATTTATTCTAAACAATACAATACACGGGGTGGCCACATACAAGTCGCCCGTTGACCCGAGCTTCGGACACGGCATGGGCGTTCCAGCTGCTACAAAAACACTCACATGAACGGACTGCAGTGAGTCTAACATGTGATCCCAGAAAGACATTTTGGAATTGGTTTGATCACCACGGACTATCTTATTATATTTGATTTGGAATCACCAAGAGACTATTGCTACTATGGACTTTATTTGCGTGTATATATGAACATTTGAATGAACCATTTGGATTTGTTTCACTGTACCAGTTCTCCATATGAAATGTGTTAATCTAATACTGAATACTTACCATTTTTGATGATAAACCGAGATAGCACATAAATATCTATCTATCTATGTATATAATAAAAGTCGGTGTTTCAGGGCGGAGGGGCGAATATAAATTATCTATCTATGGGAATATTTGCATAAAGAACTCTGATTAGCCAGCCTCAGAACTCCAACATCTAAGGCACCAGATTATTTGCATAAAGGACTCTGACTGGCCAGGCTCTGTCGCACCTGAGGCACTTTGAGATCTCCCTTAGTAAACCACAAGAGTCCAGCGGAGGTTAAATGGTTTATTTAGAATAACTGAAATAGGAAAGAGGCTAGGAAATAGTCGATTGCTCTCAAAGCAGCAGCAACAGATAGCAGCAATATTGTCCACAAGGAAGCAGAAGCGGATTATAGTCCTTTGGCAATCAGGGACAAAACAAGGAAAGCGCCTTGCCCCAAACCGGGCTAAATCCACAGGCAGAGTCTTGAAGCAAGGCTTGGCAAACAGAGTTCTTAGCAAGGAGGCCGGCAGGCCTATTCAGGATCCCATCAGCTTAAGTTTGCGATGTTGACTAGAGATAGGGATGGTTTCTGAGTCCCCTCGTTTATAGTTCACCAAGGCTTTGATGTGTCCGACGCAAGTACGTCGAGAGTCATTCTCACAGAGAGGGTTCCCAGCTGCTGGTAGCCTCCCCTCAACAGAAAGATATGCAATCCAATTAGCTCGAACATCTGTGCAAAGGAGCGGTGCCATCCCTAGTATCCCAGCGTCTGGGCTTATCAACTTGAACGGGAGTGATGCCCTTGACCAAGGCCTGAACTTTCTGCTTGTTCTGCAGTTGACCTGGCTGCAACACACAAGCAGACCTGGATGGCAACTTAATGCCATCATGGCTGCGGTTTGGTTCTAGGGAAACAGAGGCCTGGGGTCTGACAGCGCCTCTCTTGCGAGTTCACCATAGAGTAGTATCTTTGGGAGGCGGTGGTCCTCCATCCTAGAGACCTCGTGCCCTGCCCAGCGCAGCTGTGTTCTCAATAGCAGGGCCTCAACGCTGGTGACCCCTGTTTGCTCAAGGACAGCAACATTCGTCACATAGTCGGTCCAGTGTATATTTAGGATTGTGCAAAGACAGCGCTGATGAAAAGTGTTCAAGGAGTCGTAGGTGTTGGTGATAGGTGAGCCATGTTTCAGACCCATAAAGGAGAATAGACAGTACGATAGCTCTGTACACACTTATTTTGGTGCTTTGCCTCAGGTGCTTGTTGCTCCAGACTCTTTTGTGAAGCCTTCCGAATGCACTCTATGCCTTTGCTAATCTGTGATCTATCTCTTTATCACTCTTGGCGTCTGAAGAGATGATGCTTCCCAGGGAGGTGAACTGCTGGACGGACTTAAGCACAGATGTGCCTATGCTGATGTGGGGATGGTGGTGTTCTTCCTGTGGTGCGGGCTGGTAGAGGAATTCCCTGTCTTTCAGGCTGACTTCCAGCCTAAACAGCCCTGCAGCTGCTACAAAGCAGGATTTTTACCAAATACATTTTGTATAGCATCATTGATGCACATGTGAAGCCGCCCTGAGTCCCCTTGTGGGAGAAGCGCAGGGCAGAAATAAAGTTAATAATAATAATAATAATAATAATAGACAAAACTCAGCTGTTTTCAGGACCTCAAAACTGAAGTCAAGGGCAAAAGGTCACCTGACTTGGATCTGTGCGCATCTCGTTTGCTGTGACATACTGTGGTTTTGCATCAATAATAATAAACAACAACAATAATAAACAATAATAATAAACAACAACAATAATAAACAATAATAAACAATAATAATAAACAAATCAGTGCTGGTTTTGACCTATAAAGCCCTATACGGTTCTGGCCCAGCTTACTTGTCCGAACATATCTCCCCTTATGTCCCACCTTGAAATTTGCGATCCTCTGGGAAGGCCCTGCTCTCAGCCCCACCTTCGTCGCAAACATGTATGGTGGGGGCGAGGGACAGGGCCTTCTCGGTGGCGGCCCCTCGCCTCTGGAACTCACTCCCCAGCGAAATCAGGTTAACTTCTTCCCTCCTTTTCTTTAGGAAAAAGTTGAAGGCGTGGCTATGGGACCGGGCCTTTGGTTAGATAATGGGAGCAGACGGACAATAAAATGATGGCAGTGCTTGAAAAGGGGCTGCGACTGGCTTTGGACACATTTGATAAGATGGAAGTCTGACTCCTGTTGCGGAGGGAAGGGACACGCCACCCCCAGCCCCGGGGACACTCCACCCCCACTCTCAGGGATACTCCACCCCCACCCCCGGGGACACTCCACCCCCACCCTGGGGCTTGCCCTGCCCCTCCCTCAATAGCCGCCCCTCACCCACTCCCTCACCTCCAACTCCCTCTTTCCTGTCGTCTGTCGCGGACACTCCACCCCTGGGGACACTCCTCCCCTGGGGACACTCCTCCCCCACCCCTGGGGACACTCCACACCACCCCCGGGGCTTACCCAGCCCCTCCCTCAACGGCTGCCCCTCACCCACTCCCTCACCTCCAACTCCCTCCTGTCGCCTGTCACGGACACTCTACCCCTGGGGACACTCCTCCCCCACCCCTGGGGACACTCCACCCCCACCCCCAGGGACACTCCACCCCACCCTGGGGCTTACCCTGCCCCTCCCTCAACAGCCGCCCCTCACCCACTCCCTCACCTCCAACTCACTCCCTCCTGTCGCCTGTCGCAGACACTCCACCCCCAGGGACACTCCTCCCCCACCCCTGGGGACACTCCACCCCCACCCCCGGGGCTTACCCTGCCCCTCCCTCAACGGGTGCCCCTCACCCACTCACTCACCTCCAACTCCCTCCCTCCCATCGCCTGTCACGGACACTCCACCCCCGGGGACACTTCTCCCCCACCCCTGGGGACACTCCTCCCCCACCCCTGGGGACACTCCACCCCCACCCTGGGGCTTACCCTGCCGCTCCCTCAACAGCCGCCCCTCACCCACTCACTCACCTCCAACTCCCTCCCTCCTGTTGCCTGTCGCGGACACTCCACCACCGGGGACACTCCTCCCCCACCCCTGGGGACACCCCACCCCCAGGGACACTCCACACCACCCCCGGGGCTTACCCTGCCCCTCCCTCAACGGCTGCCCCTCACCCACTCACCTCCAACTCCCTCCCGTCGCCTGTCGCGGACACTCCACCCCCCGGGGACACTCCACCCCAGGGACACTCCACCCCACTCCCAGGGATACTCCACCCCACCCCCGGGGACACTCCACCCCCATCTCCGGGGACACTTCATCCCCACCCCCGGGGCTTGCCCTGCCCCTTCCTCAACGGCCGCCCCTCACCCACTCACTCACCTCTAACTCCCTCCCTCTCTCCTGTCGCGGACACTCCACCATCACCCCTGGGGACACTCCACCCCCACCGCCTGTAGAGAGTTCCCCTTCGGGGGTGTTCTAAATAATTAAATTAATGATAATAATAATAAACACTATCAGCACTGACGAAATCCCCACCGGCCAAGTGCAAAAGGCCACCAGGCTTGGATCTGCATGCATTGTACACTGAGACATCACACAGTCCTAGACTCTTGGGAAGGGTCCGACCTGTGATCCGATACAACAGCCAGCAGAGTGACCTTGTTTGCTGCATACTCGTGTTGTTGTGTTTCACATAATAATAATAATAATAATACTTTGTTGGTGCCCTGCCCTATCTCCCCAAGGAGACTGACACGATCTCCTTTGAACTGGATTATACGAGTCTACACTGCCGGAGCGGTACCTATTGATCTACTCACATTTGTATGTATGTTTCTGAACTGTGAGGTTGGCTGAAGCTGGGGCTGACAGCGGGAGCTCACCCCGCTCCTTCCCCAGATTCGAGCTTGCAACCTTTCGGTCAGCTTTCCCGTTGTGCCTTTGAAGAGAGACCGTCCCCTCCAGTTGTGCTGCCCCATCTATAGTGTTCCCCTTTGACGTACTTTCCGCCCACCCAAAAATAAAAGTCTGTCCCCACTACTTCATTGGGGGGGGCTCACTTGCTGCCTGCCTCCCACTCCTCATTCTCCCGAGGGTTTAAAAAAATCATGTTATGTCCTATTCCTTGTGTGTGAATTCCTTATATCTTATTTATTACTAGCTGTACCCGGCACGCGTTGCTGTGCCCTTTTTAGGAGATGCGAGAAAGTCCAATCATCCACGGTGTGCCCTCCTCTAAACTGCAGTTGGATGGAGTGTGGGTCATGGGGGCATGGTGTGCCAAGTTGGGTCTTTATTGGTCTTGGTTCTGGGCCACAGTGGTCTGTGGGGAATGATGGGTTTTGAAGTACTACAAATCCCATTTTCCATGGTGGTACTTCAAGTCCCATCATGCATGGTCGGGGCTCTGTGTGCCAAGGTAGGTTACTGTAAATTCAGGCCATACACAATGTCCCATGAGCTGAGGCCTAGTTAGGAACAGCAAGTTAATGAAGCCTTACTGTCAATTCAGGCCATACTCAATGTCCAATGAGCTGAGGCCTAGTCGGGAGAATCAAGTTCATGAAGTCTTACTGTCAATTTAGAGCGTAAACAGCTTCCCAGTAAGTGAGGCCTAGTTAGGGAAATCAAGTTAATGAAGCCTTACTGTCATTTTTGGGGCGTGGTCTGTGATTTTTGGGGTGTAAAATTTTCGGTTGCAAGTGATTTGGGTGTTTGTGTTGGGGATTGGCTTAGGCCTTTTCCTTATTCTGTTTTGGCAGTTTAATATGGATCGGAATTTTCATGTTGGCTGGCCAGTGCAGCAGTTATGCAAATCCGCCCTTATTGGCAGCCAATCATGTTGTTCAGAATGTAGAGGCTGGGTGAGTCTTTGGCTGCCCCGGAGGATGCTGGGAAATGTAGTTTTATTTTTACTCGTTGTTTTGGGGGCCTTTTAGGTTTTGGGGAAAAAGTTTCTTTGCTACAAACGTACCTTGCTTGAGGCCTATTTCTGTTGGCAAGTATTGTTTTTCTGCGTTGTAAGGTTTCTTTGTTTGAGGTATACATCACATGACGTGAACCCATTTATATAATAGATTGTAATTGTATTTTTTTCTATTATTATTATTATTTCTGATGTATTTTTTGTTTTGCATTCTGTATTTCACTGTGTTGTGTTGTGTTTTTAGCCTATTATTATTATTATGTTCAGCAGCTGACCCCATCCTCCTCCTCCCCCCCCCCCCACTTTGCGTCCTCGTTCCAGGAGGGGAGGCTCTTGACTTCACCCTGGCCCCGCCCCTTGCCAATCCCTCCTCCCCTGGGAAGCCTCGCATCCCATAATAGTCCCCCATCTCAATGGGAGTCTATTGAGCTGTGGTGGAGGCGGAGGAGGAGGGCGGCCGGGCCTGGAGGGAGGGAAGGGCCACTCCACCCCCGGCCCTGGGGCCTCCCCTGCCTCTCCCTCAATGGCCGCCCCTCGCTCACTCACTCACCTCCAACTCACTCCCTCTCGTTGCAGAGGGAGGGGACACTCCACCCCAACCTCTGGGGACACTCCACCCCACCCCTGGGGTTTTCCTTGCTTCTCCGTCTACGGCCGCCCCTCACTCACCTCCAACTCCCTCCCTCTCTCCTGTCGCCTCTGTCGCGGAGGGAGGGGACACTCCACCCCCACCTCCGGGGTTTCCTTGCCTCTCCCTCAACAGCCGCCCCTCACTCACTCACCTCCAACTCCCTCCCTCTCTCCTGTCGCCTCGGTCATGGAGGGATGGGACACTCCACCCCCACCCACGGGGGCACTCCACCTGCTCCCGAGGGGCCTCCCCTGCCTCTCCCTCAACGGCCGCCCCTCACTCACTTACTCACCTCCAACTCCCTCCCTCTCTCCTGTCGCCTCTGTCGCGGAGAGAGGGGACACTCCACCCCCACCCATGGGGGCACTCCACCTGCTCGAGGGGCCTCCCCTGCCTCTCCTCAATGGCTGCCC